>JAGKTI010004026.1:0-27523 GCA_018397915.1 Birgus latro | reverse complement strand
TTTCTTTTCGTTTCGTTTTTGAAGGCTCCAACATGCTTGCATGCGTCGGCCTTGGTCACCTAATGGCGGCTCTCCACGCTGCTCGATCCCTGGCAGCCTCCCTGTTCAGTCCCTTAACCCTTAAGTCACACTTAATGACCTCATCCCATGTCTTTCTTGGTCTACCCCTCCCCCAATATTAACACCTCTCACCCTCTGTACTCAATTACCATTCCCCATCCTCTCCACATGTCCAAACCACCTCAGCCTACATCTCCTCATCACAACACCAATACACTCCAGTCCCATCCTACCTCTCAACTCTTCCATTGTAAACCCAGCCCCCCCAGGCCTTGCAAGCAGGGACGCACTGCACATGGACATAATTTTCCCACTACCCACCAGACCACCCTGCTTACCCACCTATCTGTTCCTCATGGACCTATTTTTCCCACTATCCACCCACTCACCCTCACTCCTACTACCCATTCACATATTCCCCTTGGACATTATATCCGAACTACCCACCTATTCCCCATGGACATCTACCCACTCACCCACCTACCTTACCCACCATCCTACCCGTCCCAATATGCACCCACCTATTCCAGTTTCGGTAGTTTCTCATAAGTCAAATAAAATCTGACAAAAACCAGGACTGACTGTCTAACACTAAATTTCTTAAGAACAACTCCAGGGAAAAAAAAAAAAAATTGCAGCTACCAGGCAGTTCTATATTCAGTATAAAAAGGCCCCTAACATAGTTATTGAAGGCTACATATAATGCCTTCACTTTCTCCTAAACTTAGTGCAAGAACAAAATGAAAAGATGTCACTAAGTGTATCAACATTTTTTTGTACCTCTAACAGCTTGGGCGGTACTGGAGCCGGGAGGAGCGCAAACGTCACCTTGAGAAGGAGCGTGAAAGGCGTCGACGTCATGAACAGTTGCGACGCCAGCAGCAACAACAGACTCCTCAGCAGCCAGCACACCACCACACTGAAGAACCTTCCCCTGCACTGAGAACTTGCACCCTTGAGAATGGGGTGCATCAGTCACTTTGGCGGGATCATTCTAGTAGAAGGAAGGTCCCAGCTACACTCGAGTCCACTCACAGAAAGTCTTCTAGTACTCGGAAGAGAGATGCTGATGAGGGAGTTTATGGAGCTCGACATGCACCTTTTCCTTCCAATCCCCCACCACCGCCACCTCACCATGCCAATCAGCAGTTGGTGAAAGGACTTCTCTCGGTTACAACTGTGTGAAATAGGAGGAAACTTTTAGTTCAATAAATATTCTTTCACTGAGCATTATCACTTGTTTGACAAAGTCAACCTTAATGTAAGATGAAGGCAAAGAACTCTGGACATTCACCATAGGACACTTGTACACACCACATAGTACTTATGACTAGAAAAAAATATATATCACTTTACACTAATTGAATTTGTTTCAACACACAAACTACCTTTCATATTTATAATACTGTACTCTACAGGATTTCAAGTGACATGTCATTCATTACTCATGGTCAATGATTGCACAATATAATTTCTGGCCTCTTCTCCCAAGAAATCATACAGATTACCTACCAGCTTTGCATAATGTAGGACAGAAGCCAGACATAAACTACATATCAATACTGTAACTTAACAGCTGAGAGAGACAGAGGAATGTTCTCATGACCTTGCCATAAAGAATAATGCTGCTGTATAATTATCTCAATCATACAAACTCATTAATCAGAGTTCATACTAATCTTGCCTCTTTGGTAGTATTACCATTACAGTGTATGTTCCTAAAACAGATAACCTATCTACAGTCTTTTATACAAGATTCTTTTTCGGAAAGCCTTCTGATACATCAATCTACAATTCCTGCCGTCACTAAATCGTAGTTGCCAGTGATCGCCAGCTACTTCAATACCACAAGTAGGTCTGCCCTGTGGAACCGAAATAGTTCCATCATAGTTACGGACGCACCTTTGTTATTTTTCGACAAAATCATCCTTCACATACTATAGTAATTTTATAAATATGTTTTACTGAGATCAATCAAGTAAAATAGTCACTAACACCCATTAATGCAAGTTGGGTCTGACCCTACTCATTACATATTTATAGATATCTTGGTGCACCAGTCATGTGAAGCCATTATTATTTAGCCTTATAAACTAATAATTAGTCATGTGCTAAATGCTGAAGAGTGTACAACATATTACATGTTGAAAAATGTAATCATTAATACCAACATCGTGTGAAGACAAATGTGCGTTACCCGAAACGTGGCGTTGCGAAACCTCCAAAGTACAAAAACAACGTGCCAGCCGCCAACCTATCTCCAGGAAGCTCCATCCCAACATGTTGCCTGTATATACGTGTGCAGTTGCTGACTGTACCCGAAAAAAAGACGATGACGTGAAAGGATGGTGTGTCTTCCCAAGAAAAAATGACCCATCCTGTAAAGAATAAAAATAACATTCAGTCCCAAGATGTAGATGATACATCCACACCATTTGTTTGCCTTTTTGTTTCTCTATTTCACTACTTCTCATCCTAATAGCATTGAGTAAAACTGATGTTGGTATTATTCCTGTTGTTTTGCTGACAAAGAAGTCATTCAAAGAGATGGAGAAGAAGTTGACCAACTCTGAGCTCTCAAATTAAATTATCTGGCAAAGATAGGCACTTTTTCCCTATTTAGTGATGGCAGGAATTCTGTATTCATTTTTAATAAATATTTCCACAAAAATAAAATTTAAAAAAAAAAAAGTGTGCCCATGTTAATGTGAACAAATAATTTTTCTGTATCAGATGTTAACCAGAAGTACACTTTCCCAATAATGACAAGTTTGAATAAGCTTTAAACTTTGAGACTAACTCTCCAGTAATGAGAGTCACCCTAGAGATGCTCAATGAACATTCTGAATATAATTGTGATACACTTACAAGGGGTAGTGCCACACTGTGTAAGCATATGCCATGCTTCATGTACAGTTTTGTATATAACGAGTAAAACCGCTCATTCAGCTCGTCCAATGGTTTTATACTGTACTTGTTCTGTATGTTCCAAGTTTATATATGGATATGAATGGAATGAGAAACATACCTGGTAAATGACTATGAGTATCAGTTAATTGTGTATAGCACCAGTATTGTGTGTTCATGATGCCAACTACAGGAATTTTGACCATAAATTAGTATTTTACCTTGGCTTTTGTGACATAGTCATTGCCCATGCAGAGCCTAGCTGTTCAAGTGGTGGATCTAGATACACCTAGCAGCTTTCATACATATGAGTAAAGGTTTAGCCACTTCAGTCTGTTTTTAATTTGTTCTTGCAGCTACCAGGATTTTTAGTTTAAGAGAGTATCCAAGCAGTAAAGAGGTTAATAAAGGACATATTTAACCCTTCTACTCAGAAAAGTCTCTTCTGAGCTGAAGAAAATAATCTGTATATAGCAAGAACAAAATGGAAAATACAGTTTTGGACTGAAGGAGTTAAGAAAGGCAGTACACATCCCAAATAATGTCCCTAGTCTCCTTCACATACTTTTTCTTAGTGATTTTTAAAATTTCTGTATACTCTGTATCGATGTATATTTGTGTATAGTAAGAAAAAATGCTTTATATTGACTATGGCCATTAAGAATATGTTATGCTTGAAAGTAAAATTATTATCAACAATGTATTTAATTCCTTATTCCCATTAATATCACAATTTATCCTAATCTTACAGTATGAGTGGCAGAGAGGGATGCCTTCACACAGTAGCATGTTATATAAACATTCCTTAATTTCCTTCCTCTCTTTCTAAAGCAGGATGGACGACGGCAGCAGATGGGCAACTTCAGCCTGCAGTCCATGGGTTCATGTCCAGATATGTCAGTGGCCACATCACCTTCATCATCATGCTACAGTACAAGTCTTATGTTGACCAATTTCCTATGGCAGATATGTGCTTTATAAACAAAACTAAAATATCCAAGAAACTACACCTTATAGTGAGCATTCTCGGCTATCTGACGTGTAGAGAAATAAACTCGGTCTTGCTGAAAGATGCAAGGAATGCACTATATTCTGCAACAACAAACTAATCTGCAGAGTTGCACCTTCTCATCAGTTACCTCTTATTGGTAAAAGCAGTTTTATTCCTACTGATATCCATCACAAAGTGTTAGTATGCATCATCATCAACATCCAGTTTCCCACCCTAGGGCAGGGTGAGGAGTAGCAACATCCAGACAGTCCACGTCTGCCCAATCCAATGGGCCACACTTCCATTCACTCATCATTTAAGCCCCCAGAACCCTGGCTCTATCTGATACGCCAAAAAACTCGCCACATCCTGCAGCTTCACATCAACGTATCCAATAGAGTCAATCTGAACGCTGTCACATTTAAAAAAGGTGCCAAATCTCCAATCATGCACTTCTCACAACATTCATCCAGCCAGTTCAACCACTTGTCAGTCCCCTAGCCTCACTGACTTCCATACCTCCCTTCCTCACACACTCATCCACCACATCCCCCCCACCTTCTCCTTGGCCTATCTCGTATTAGTATTTTTCTGTAAAATTAACACTAATTTCCCACCCTGCTCTAGGGTGGGAAAGGAGGTCCGGATGATCATGATGATCTTCCCCGAGTCCCCGATTATGGCTGAGAGGGTGCGGTTCTACAGACAAGTTGGTTGGCGCAGAGTAGTTATAAACCTGAATATAAAGTGATGAATTATCCTTTCTGTTTAAAAGGATGCATGGTAGGTGGTGGTGACCATCATCCACTCACTTGATGTGGTGAAGCCTACTTCTTCCTTTGCCTTTATCATTTTTTTTTCTGTGCCTGCCCTCCTCTCTTCCTATTTCTCCCATCTTTCCTGTCACTTCTTATTGCTTTTCTTTCCTTTACTGGTGGCTTTACATTGAGCGACAAGCCAAATGGTTTCCTGTAAGCCAAGAAACCATTTACAAGGCTGGGTGGTAATCATATAACCAAACCATACGTGCTCCCTACGTGTTAACAAGTGGGTTGGTGAAGGGTTAGTGCCCCTCCCTGTAAAACAAATAACTCAAAGTCAAATGGCCACCCCTTACAGGATTATGGTGTCTGGGAATAGATAGATACAGAGAATTCCATGACAATGATGAGAGAGTATAGCTCAAAACACAAACCTCACTGATTGATTAGAGTCCCTCTGCCCTGCTTGGCTGATGAACCTTCCTCTGTGGCAACTTGACTCTTTCGTTTGTTCATGCCCTTCCGCTCCAGTTGCTTCTCAATAATTCTGGCATTGTTGGCATATGAGTCTGCAACTTCTCTCTGGAAAATAAGAAAATATAAACTAAATAAATACTGTATATAGTACATAGCCATGCTGTTGCTGGTGCAGCCTGATGTTTGAAAGTGAACCCAATGAATTGCAACCTGAGGCTGCCCTTCTCTTGTATTCCAGTCCCCTTTTCAGGGGAAGACTATGGAGTGAGTTCAGGGATGTTTGTATAAATAATCATATAACAGATACATGACAAAACACTATATGCAAATTATTCTCAACTATTTGCATTAAGTATTTCAAGCTGAATAAACTATCAATGTCAGCAAGACGGGCTCCTTGCTGCTGTAAATGTTTAGAGATGCAAAGAATGCAAGCTTCTAAGCTGAATAAACTATCAATGTCAGCAAGATGGGCTCGCTGCTGTAAATGTTTAAAGATACAAAGAATGCAAGCTCTCCTTTGCATCTCTCCCATCTATTTTACATACTTATCACTATTATGACTCAGTTGAAACTAATGCCTTTTTCAACTAAAAGTTTATATTTTATTATCTAGCACTGATGAGAAGTCTACATCTGATGGTGCTGGGCATCTTGGGAGGAGCAGCTATGGCCATCTGGGAGCCAAACCACCTCAGATTCCCTTGCTCCTCACCAATCCATGGAAGAGGCCCTGGTCAGACCCTGGTGAGGTACTGTCTACTACATGGGGACACAAGATCCCTACACGGTGTGTGTACTACAGTATACTGTAACTCTATACAGGAATGTTTCACAGAAGCGGTTGCCTAAGGTTTGCTTGGCAATACAGACCTGGGTTAGCAACAAGAACAAACTTCATCTTTTCAACATTAAAAAAAAAAAAAAAACTGGCATTTTCTCATCATCATTATTCTGACTTCTTTTCCCATCATGGAAGTGTGAGACAGGATCCAGAAAGCAAGAAGGAGGGAGAACTATCAATAATAAACCTACTTCTTCCCAACTTACTGCTGCTGTTTAATCTTTTCAGTGGCAAAAATATACCATAGTCAAGTCTTTTAAACTACTGTAATACCTGTACAATGTTTCACCTTCCAATTATACACAAAGTTATTGATTAGTATGTATTTTAACTCAGTGCTGCTACTTCATCTTTTCTCTCTCTCTCTCTCACACACACACCCACTCCTAGTTCATCTTCAGACAAAAAACAAACTTACATCTTTTAACACTTACCGCTTCTATTTCATCTTCCTCTTCGTCTATGGTTGAGACAGTAACAGATGAGAATTTGCCCATGTTCTTGGTATGTCGTGTGATCATGATTCGGTCCTTGGGTTTATCCTCTACTTGCTGGGCCACTGACTTCCCTCCACTCTGTACCACACTCCCCTGCAACCACTTAAGAATTAGTATTCAGTGTTTTATTTTTGATGTTTTGTGCTTCTTTTTGGTGTTTTTGGTGATTCAGTGTTTATATTTTTGTTTTAGATTCTGGCCTGCTTTTATTGTTTGCCACTGTCTTTTGCTTTGATGTCTGGTGGCATATGACTGGCAGTTGCATTGATTTGTTTGTTTGTTTAATCAATCACTCGGTCAACCGCAACAGTTTACGTGAGTCCTTGTTATAGGCTGCAATTAAGCTCACAGCAAGTCTGGAAATGACTGCTTAGCTATTACAGTTCCACTACTACCTATTCAGCAGGGAGAGGCAATACAGTCAAAGATTTGTTGCTGTGGCCTCAGGCTCATTTTAACAAGAACCCTGTGAACTGGGAGCCACAGTTGACCTTTTGCAGTCCACCACCTTCTTTTTGGGGAAGAGGGAAAGAACTGAGGGACATTTGCTGAACTAGGCAGCCCCACTGCTGGCTTATATTGATGCTATCACATGAAGGAATCCCTCTCCAGCACCAAAGAGTTAAAAACCTCTATAATCCTTTTACAGTATCAGCAGAACTTACGAATTTCTTCTGGAAATGCATTTTTCAGCATGGAGAAACCCTGTGCAAATAAAAAGGAATGGGGTGGATGGGATTCAGAAACTGGAACATGTAAGTATAAACAATTATCAGCAATTGCATTACCTTTTTCATGTACACTATGTATTACTACCACTTCTTCACTTTTGCAAGTAAATTGTCAAGTACTGTACTGTTGTTTCAACCTTCAGTATATCCACAAGCTGATTCAGAAACACCTTTTGTGGATCAATTTTGGCCATAAAACAGTATCTAAAGTAACTCCAGTTTATAGACATGGAGGTCAAACTGTCATATTTACTTAAAAAAAAAAAAAAAAAAAAAAGTCATATCCATGAAAGCTATTGCAAGAACTAAATTTTGCAACTTGTTCCATAACAACCACTGCTATTTGGCTTAGGAGGAGGAAGCGGTCCCAAAGTCGTCATATTGGCCCCTTTGAAATATGTACCCTCACCATACATGTGTGTACAAATGCAGTGATCATCATTAGGCATAAGTAGTGAACAAACAAGAATAAAATACCAGTACGTGGAATTTTAACCATCTTCGTATAATAACGACGAGGAGATGGCTGTTCTGCACGGGGGAGTATCTGAGGCTGAGGGTTTAAAAAGGGGTATGGTATGGTGATACAAACACCACCCATCATTTTCTCATCAGCCAATCCAGTTAAGGGTTGAGTGGCATCCACACAAAAGCCAAACCTCTTCATATTTTTCAGCGTCTTTCCATGGGGAAGGGCCCTAGCAAGGCACTGTCTACCACAAGGAGGGATGGAATCACTACACGAACTGAACTTTACCTATAAAACAGGCCCACAAAAGCAGTTTGTTACTAGTGATCAACAGGTCTGCTTTGACAGACTTGGGTTAAGCAATAACAACAAAAACTATACAGTAGTCTGTGTAAAAGTAAACCCATATGAGAGCTGTAGTACTGATGCATCAGAAATACAGTACCATACATCTTCACATGAGCTGTATTTTCACTGGATTATAATTTTTCCATGAGAGAGAGAGAGAGATGGGGGGGATACAACTCTGTGAACAGCTTCAACCTGATTCGTTAATCTATGATTTATTACATTTACGCTTTAATAAAATCAATCCTTGAACATCTTATCAACTGCCTGAATACTGATGTATTTACTAGGTTCAGTAAGCAGTTGATTAATATACCGGTAATTAAAGGTAAAATTTGTCCAGCACGAGTGTCATCTGTTTGAAGATGAAACATAACATCACTACATTCTAAAAATAAATGGAATGCAAATGATGGTTCAATTACTCAGTTACACAACAGTATACAGTACTATAAATCAATATTTGCACAAAGAGCTTAAAAAAAATCCATCCATCCATTCATCCAATCCTATGTTACCCCATGAGGAGCACAGGAGCCTGGGGCTAAGCAAGTTGGTCCTGACATTTAAGATGTGAGTGACCAGCCTCACTCATCCCTGAGTGGCATTACGTGAGCAATGAACCCCAACCATCCCTTGGATATAAACCCGCACAGGCTCAATCCAACTGGAGTGCCTTAATTACCCACTAAACCACCAGGCACCACAAGTTGGTGTTATGGTTACCACCCAGCATAGTAAACAGTTTCCTGGTATACAGGAAACCATTTGGCTTGTCACTCAGTGTAGAGTCACTCATAAGCAGAAGGAAGAGGAACGAAAGAAGGAAAGAATGACAAGAGGGAGTGTAAAGTCACCTGTAGGCAGAAGAAAGAGGAAAGAATGAAGGAAAGAAAGACAAGAGAGAGAGTGTAAAGTCACCAGTAGGCAGAAGAAAGAGGAAAAAATGAAGGAAGACAGAAGAGGAAGGAATGATGAGAGGAAAGGGCAGACACTCAAAGCAGCGCTATATCGAGTGAGTGGACATTGGGGAAAAAAAAAAAAAAAAATGCATATCCCACTTGCAGATTCGTGGAGCATACATCAGCATCAGGGTATTGACAAAGTTTGCCGAAACTGGCAATACAGTACTATATAGGATACTGGTTTGAATACAGCAAATGAAGGATGCTCTCATCAGATGAATACATCTAACCCATGCCATATAGAAAACAGATGTAAAATCTGAAATAATAATGATGACTGACGCACCTTGACCACAAAGACAACATTTGAGTTGACTGTGTGTTGGTAATACAGAAGAAGGCCACACTTCTTACACTTCTTACGATGCTGCTTCTCCACACCTCCGGTTCTGCGTATAAACACAGTCTCATCAGGATCACACACTAGACGATGGGCGTGGCGAGATCCATCTATCACACGGGCTCCATCACGCTTTCGAAGGGGCAGTTTTTCCAAGGTGCAGTCTGTGGATAATTACCAGTAATTATTACAGTGGTATTAGAGGTAGGCTGCAAAATAAAGCTGATTTAATTTGCATGGTGATGTAGGGGGAAGCATGCACAGACTGGGAGGTGAGAAAGGATTGGCCTTGTTGGAATCTCTCTTGAATGTATGGATGAGATTTGTTTGGGGGGGGGGGTTGTCATGTTATGTGCTGGACGTAGCTCCGTGGCTAGGGTAAAGAGTGGTTGGAAGTAGTTCAGAGTTCTTGCCTCTCCTGACACAGAGAGGACTATCCCTTCAGGCTAAGGGGTCCTTGCATGCAGCATGTGTTTGGAATGTAATGGTGTACAGTAGTGGCACCTTGGCAGTAAGGGAAGAGGATATTCGTAGGTTACACAGACAACAAAGATTAGGTGGATGTATAGTGCGTCCTTCAATGACAGGCCTGCGATGAGCTGTGGGATAGACTGGGACTTAAATGAAGAAATGTTCTGATGAGAAGGGGTAGCTAAACAGATGGTTTGGGCATGTGGAGAGGATGGGAGATGACAATATGGTACAGGAAGGTGAGAACACTGAGGGTAGAGTTGTGAGAGGTATGGTAAATCAAAAAAGACCTGGGACCACAGGGATATGGGACTGAAAAGGGAGACTGCTCAAAGATCAAGCAGGATGGACAAATACCATTAGGTGACCAAGGTTGACGCATGCATGCATGCATGTTGGAGCCTTTATAAACAATACAAGCAAAAGTGGGAAGTACAGTTACGATGATGATGATGATGATGAAGTGTTCTATCTAACTGCCCAATATATACCGGAAATACAGGCAGCCCTGTACAGCTGCAGACATAAATATCGATAAACTTCACCGCAATGTGCACGAAATCCTGATCAGAACTTTCGGAAATCAGTAATTTGATCTTCCAAGTTTAACAAACATCCCAGAAGCAACATATAACTGTTAAACTAAAAAGTCGATTGATATTACCATCTGCAACGGTACCTTGTACAACACAGGGGAAAACGGGTAGACTAAAATTAATGTAGTGCTCCTTTTCTTCTGAACTTGGTTTTATATGTATATACTATGGATCTCCATACCCTATGTCAATATGAGAAAATGGAAAAGCATTGCTAATGCTTCAATAGACCCCAAGATGATGACCGTCATCACTGCAAACCTATTCGTTATTCATATCGTTTATAAAGGCTAAAACATAATCACGTACGATGTCTCACCTTTTATAATCATGAATGACGTCTTGCCATGGCAGCAGAAGCAGCAACTATAACTCTGGGCTCATCTAGCTGTGAACCCAGCAAGCCACAGGAAACCAGCAAATTTAACTACGTGTTCCCAGAGATCTTTTATTGAGGTTATGTTGAAGGATTATACGTGTAGTGATAGTGCGGTGCATGAGACAAGTACGTTGTGGTGTGAGGAGGCAGCATTAAAAGTGTGTGCACAATGGATTGTTTGTATGTTGTATTTTGTGTTGCCACTGGAAACGTGTACCTGTGTCTTGCTTGGTAGGGCAGTATAAAGAGATGGATGTCTGGTGGTGGTTCATGTATGATACTGTTTGGTTGAAAGTTTTTGATGGCTGTGGCGGATATGTACTGATGTTTGTGAAGCACAGTGTTGGCTGGAAGAGGAATGTTACTGAAGCCATCTGAGTAGTGCTGGGAGGGCTGTTCTTTGTTGCTTTGTGGTGGGGGTGATGCAGCATGAAATTAAATGAGTGATGGATTTTGAGCTGAATCAATGAACTATGTGCCTCTCATCTTACCTAAAATAAGTGCCATCTGTCCACAAAGGCAGTAATACACCACCAGTGGCTTATCTTCACTGTATTCCTGTTGATCCTTGGCATCTGACACCACCACACTGCCTGACACAACCTTTGGCATTGTTGTGGCAAGTGACCACCACCTGAAACATAAACAACACTGTATTAGTGTATCCTGTACTCTTTATTTTCACCATCATCTCCATCCTCCTTCCCACACTGCCTGACACAACTTACACCAATGATGAGCACCAGAAATGTTAACAGCCCTTTACTGTGTTAAGTGTGTCATAAGTATCACCATCAACCTTTTTCCTTCCTAAAGATGGGGTTAGACACTGCCAATCACAAATGACGAACACCTTAAGCATTACCGTAGCAATACTTTTACCGTACAGTTGCTACCCACCTCACTGAACTTAACTGAGACTAAGAAATGGCTTGCAACTCAAAAAATCAGTGAATCAAAATCCACTAATACCTGACACCAAATAATTCATACAAATCATTAGTAAACATATGACCACCAGTTGTTACTAAAGTATGGATAGTATACATTCTCAAAACCAAACTGCCTGAGTCAATGCTTTCAAGAAGTGAAAAATATTGGATTGTAGGAACATATTAATAACTGCCTACTTCTTCCTTCCTCTCTCTCATTCTATCTCAGTGTCTCCTCTCTTCCTACTCCCTTTCCATCTGGTCACTTTTTATTACCATTTTTTCCACTTGAGGCTGCTCTATACTGACCTGTCTAATGAATTCAGTGGTCAGGTTATTTCGAAATACTGGCAAACCCCATTTCAACAATGCAACTGGTTAAGTGAAAACCCATTGCTAGGCAGGGTATCGTATATCAGGGCCAATCTAACATGTAAAGTACTGAGGGAGGTGTTTTTAGGTCTTGAGTTCCCCCCAACCAAGTCCTAATCCCACCCAAATGAGTCCCCAAAAAAGTTTTAGGCCAATCTGAATGGCCTAACAGCTGTAGAAGAAGTTAACCTAAGCATAACACCTGTAAATAACCCACTAGCCCCAACATGTGCAGTGCCCTTACCAGACATGATCACACTTTATGCCAAAATTCACACAAAATCGCACTCCACACATGATTAGTATAACTGCTCTACTCACAGCACTGCTGGGACATACAGTAGTAAAGATAGTAGCTTGTGTAACGTTGATGATGCGACATGATGCGGGATAGGCAAGCATTAGAGTTCCCCACTCAAGAGAAGGCCAGTGCGAGAAGAACGATATGGGTGTGTGTGCAGTAAGCGATGGATGCAGGGGTTGTGCGAGCATTTCTGCGCATTCTGGCAAGTGTGAACATTTCTGCTGCATCCTGGCAAGTGCATGAGCATTTCTGCACATCCCGGCAGGCGGGGCTTAGCTGGTCACTCAAGCTTTTGGCCCATCACTCCCAAACGAAACATCAGAGGACCCATCGATAAACCAGGGCTCAGCCATCGTCAGGCAGGGTAGGGTGGTATTTCTACCTCCATCACTAATCTAGGGTATCGCATATCAGGGTTTGCCTGTTTATAAAACACTGTCAAAAAAATAATTTCCAAAATATGGTGTTCTGTTAAAGTAAACTTATACTCACTACACCAAAGCTGCTGGCACGGTGATCATACAATAGTCTAACACCAACTTACAACAAATAAATAAACTAAACTGAATCAATAATTACTTAATGAACCTGGAAAACTAGGAGAGCTCCCACACAGTACAGTGATACAATAATGCATTTTTCCCATTATCAATTACAGTATAACCTGATTATCAAATAAAAAGGTTTAAAATACTGTGGGAATGTTAATCTGCAGTGCAGTTATTAGTTATGAGGAATGACTGGAAAGGTTAAGTAACCCAAAGCTCACTGACTGCAGGGCTCTTGTTTGGCGAGCCACAGCTCGCAAATGCGAGTATTTTTTCCCTTTGGCGAACAAATTTTACACACAAGTTGTCTTTTGGCAAGGAGAAAATACATCCACTTTAAAACCCAGTAAACTACAAAATAAGTAAATCTCACTTAAATGAACAAAAAGGCACGTTGTGATAGATTAAGTTTTTCCTTGTCGCCACTGTGAATGTTTGAAAACAGACCGACGAACGTTGCTAAGCATACCCAAACTGAAGCCCAAACGTTCCCAAGATGGTTTGTTTACAAACAGAAGTATACAGTATGTTCACTCGAGAAAGAAAGTTTGTGTGTGTGTGTTTTTCATTTTCTTTGTGTATTTTCCTATCAATATGTCACAATCATGCACAGTTTCATATAGTCATCAGCAGTCACACAAATGGTAATACAATTATATCTGACTGCCTAATGTTGATCGTTTCTTATTACGTAAATAATGTAAATGGTGTCAGTCATGGCAGTGGTGAGAGAGTACATAACCTGTGAACAAATTTATTCAAGGCTCCTGTTGGTGTCGTGATGTTCCAGAAGACACCTTCTCAAATTCCTTAATTCCACCTGACTGGAGAAGGAATGGATACTGTTTTGTACCCTACATATAGTATTAGCAATGGTTCTTATTATTTTATTCCAGATGAAATGTAGAAGACAGTAGATTTTTTATCTGGTCATTTTTTTTTAAAATTCAGAGATACTTAGTTAAGGTATAAAATACAGCGATATTTCATTGCTACAGTATTTTTTTTTTTTTTTTAGTTTCTTAATTTAGTTTTGCTGTTCCATAAGAAATCAAAATTACTTTGTAGTATTAGCCAGTAGTTCATTATTTTATTCTAGATAAAATGGAGATGTTTGTATTTTCATTGTGCAATAAAAGGAGTTTTATTAATTATTTCAAGTTCTTGTTACATGTTATATACCTTGTGGCCACCATTAATAATCAGCAATACACAAACAAACCCCATTATATGATTCTAATCATCATAATGTGTAAATAAATAAAAATATTTATTGCTCGTAAAATACTTTGGCTCGTAGTCAGTTTGGCTACTAAAAATTTATTTGGGTTGCACATCTGAAACCTTAGGAGCCAAATGGCTTGCAGCCATCGGCAGTTAGCGAGAGCCCAGCTAACTGGAGACATCATGGGGTCATGATAGACGCATTTAAGATTATGAAAAATACTGAAAATGTAAACTATGAAAAATTCTTCTGACAGCACAGACACAATGTACCAGAGGACACAGTCTCTTTCTGGCTAAATCAAGACCATGGTTAAATATCACCAAATACTCCTTCACATATACAACTGTTGACCCCTGAAACAATCCACCCCAGTATGCTGTGGGTGCAGTCAGTGAACCAACATAAGAGGAGATATGATACTGGCAAGTATATGCTGACCAAAGAACAGATGGGAAATATCTATATAGATAATTAAATGCTATTGGTAAATCTTGGTAACAATTTTACATACACAGCAAGCCTAACGGACCCTAACCTAAGCATGAACGCAATACCTGATCGCCATTGTGATATCAAGGTTATGTATGAATTACACCATGATGAAACTCTTATCATGTGCTATTCATCAGCTGTGAAAGGCAACTCTTCAACTATATTTATTTACTACAAAAAATAATAATAATAAAATAAACCTAAAAGCTCCTTCTAGTGCTGCCCCTGAAACAATCCAATAAGTAAATACATACAAGAATGTAAAACCTTAACACCAGATTACTAAGAAATAAAAATGTGAATCAATTCGTTGCACAGTTCCAAGCTGACTTTCGTCTCAAATGTTTCTTCTGCAAATTAAAAATAAACAAGATACAGGTACTGTGGGGTCTCTAATGTGTGCCTGTCCTGGCAGTTTGCTCATGTTTCATTCTAAAATCAATGTATTTTTGTTTCTTGGTGGTGCATTGTGGTCTTGGCAGAGTGCTTTTATTTTTGCTGATGCATTATGGTACTGGTTCACCCAATCAGAGAGCTGGAAGTGGGTCTGTCATGTTTTCAGCCAAAATGGACTCCGCTGATGACTTTGGGAAAGAGTGGAAATTGGTCTTGGTTGGGCACGAATGACAGGAATCACGGGTAGGTTAGTCTAAAGTGGCTGGGAATTCATTTGTTCCTGTTTATTTTCACTATGGTAACTACAGTATATTTATATAAAGCTACATTGGGGTTAATGTTTACAAAGCCTATACACCACATTAAAGACCACAATCTTATGTTTCATTTGCAGAAGGAATGTCGTCGAAGAAAAAGGGGATTAAAGAATCCCTGAGCTAGACCTTACAATGAGATCATATAGCCCCGCTAGGTAACAGTTGACTTTAAAATGTGCAACGAAATGATTCACATTATTACTTTGCAGGAATCTGGTTTTATGGGTTTGTAAACATTTACCAAATAAAAATAGTGAAACTGCAGGGCAGCTCCCGTACATAAAAATTACAATTGTAGTTTTTCTCAATACTCAATAGCATAATTATCATTGTGATGGCTTTAAAAAGTTGCGGAAAGGCATAGTTTTGAAGGTATCAACTATAAAACCAGTTTTGCATGCAAACCATGGCAGGCAGCCATCAGCCATGTCCAGACTTTTGGGTTACTTTGCCCCCACTGTCAATCCATCACTAATCGTTTGTCCCTACTAACCTACCCAAGCCTACGACAACTTAACCTAACCTAACATAATCCACACAAACCTAACCTGAACAATTGAGTTTCAGGTCTGAAATCAACTCACTGCCCTCTGTAGGATGCCACCACATATGTCAACAAACGTAACTTCCGTGCTCTTGAGTAACAAGTTATTTCTTGCAGAATTTGGGTGTCATGAATGCATTTAAGATCTTTAGCAACAAATTATATTTCCACAGAATCTGGTTGTCATAATAAATTTACAATTATGAAAAATCATCCCCATCACAAAGTTTTCATTGTTTGTCAATGGGAGCTCTCCTGCCATTTGTCCAAAAATACAAGGATCTCTTGCAGGGTCATCAACCATAGAGTTGGAGATTTGTCAAAGTTTGACCTCAATTTTTTTTTTTTTTTAAGTCTGGGCTCAAAATTAATGGAGAATTTTCAAAGCACAGACTTAAAATTTATGGATTTTTCATAATTTGGTCTAAAAATATCCCTCAACACAACATTTGGCTAACTGATACATATACGGTCAGATTTCATGGATTACCCAGTACTACTGCATTGTAAAAAAAAAAAAAAAAGTTACCTGCTTTTAAACCTCAAATTGCTGTAATGGGTAAAATACAAATAAGTAAACAACGGGCAAATGGTTAAAAATAAAAAAATAAAAAAACGTGTGGGTATGGTCCAATTATCGTTGATATAGCATTTCTTCCATCCAAACATGTCATGGCACCTGGAAAACACGACACCTTACTTTAAATTACTGCTGATAATAGTACTCCATGTACGGGTGTAGTCCATGCGACTTTCAATGGGATTTTTGTACCATTTCTTCCATCAGAAATGTACCTTACTCAAACTACTACTAATCCACTCATGCCATTCACCACCCACTGCTTTCTCTTTCTAGTGCCTCTTGAATACTTTACTTACCTTCCTGTTGCCAAGAAACAGTGATGGCTTCCTTGTTTTTGGCCGATCCACCGGTTATATATACTTTTCTTCAAGTACAACCGGTGGGGAGGAGGGGGGGGGAAGGTAACCACGTTCTCAAATTTGAACGCATTTGGCATATAATGTTTCAAGAATGGCATTTGTCATTCGATTTTTTTAAGCGATATTTCTCTTCTGTATATATGAGTAGAATTCAAGACTTTCCGAGAGAACTAGCTTATTCAGCTGAATAATATGTATAGCTGATACACAGCAAACGTTCTAAAAGTAGAGCGAACCTGGCGCAAAGAATGTTTTTTTTTTTTTTGCTGTTTGATTTCTTTAATCAGTATTTTTTTGTAAATATCTGAAAAATACGAAAAGCGGAATAAATTTTACGCATATTTATGAATACGATATGAATATATTAAATTGAATATTTAGCAAATGCTGATTGATTTTCATAGATGGCGGCAGTGTCGTGTTGTTGTGTCTGGTAGTGTTTGGTACCTCCCTTCACTCACCACTTGTTCTATGCACTCCTGGTCAGTTTAATCTTGTGTATGATTTAGTGTTAGATGTTTGGATGACCATCAAGTGTGCTTTACAAGAGCTAGTGAGTGAATAGATGACTAGTTAAACGCGGCTCTCCATCGCTTTGGTAGAAGGGAAATCTGCTGACGTTACTCCTGCTCACATATGCCACTGTCGTCACCCGCATACCTTCACCCTCTCGAGTATTTAGACACGGGGATTAATGGTGTTATGGGTGCAGGTATGTTACGTGACATTCGAGGCTCCTATGCACGTGGTAATGGGATGATGCAGGGAAGGGGGTGTGTACTGGCCTAGCATTATCTCGTGACAGATCAGGCCTGGGGTACACAAACATCTTGCAAACATCTCCATCGCGAGTCTGATTTCTTTTTAGCAGGAAGCACAAGAAAATGTGAAGAATCTTTGTACGTGTCTTTTTCTTGCAAAAACTGGTTCTAGGTGCATGTGATAATGCTAACCTGTTTAGCAGAAGAGCAAGTGCAGATTCTTTCCATGTTTTGCCCTTGCTCTGCAAACAAGAGAGAAAATGTAGATTTGTCATGCATATAATTTACACTTGTATTTTTCTTAACCTAGTAGTCACAGTGATAATTTTAAAGGATGCTGATGTGTCATTACGAAGCTACTGCACTTCATCTATTTTACGCATGAACCATAGCAAAATGACAGCTCTCCCTGGAGGATTTTCTGGTTGATTCTGTTCCAAGATCAGTCCAACATTAATAATTTTATTTCTACTAACCAAATCTAACCTAACCAAGCAGAACCTAATGTAACCAAATAAACAACTTAGGGCCAAACCAACCTGTTACACTTTGCCTTGGTGTGTTGGTATCATATTAGTTACCTCTTGAGAATTTGGTTTCACATTAATCACAGTTTTGAAAATTAATCCCTGTCATAAACTTCTGAATATTTGTAAGTGGGGGCTGCCCTAGACTTAACCCCAATGTGTTGTAGTTATGACAGAGTACCAGTATCTGAGTTACTGTGAGTTTATTTGAGAATCTGAACTGTACGTGAGAATGCTGCCCCATGTTTTGCACCTTTGCCATAAAATAAAATTTGGTCTAAAATGGGATATAAACCCACTTGGGTTTATATCCCATTTTAGACCAAACTGTTTCATTTTATTCCTCTACCACCCAGTGTCCATATAGACCAAGGATGAGATGGAGGGATGGAGTACAGAAGTATATGAGAGAGGATGGAGTACAGAAGTATATGAGAGAGGGACGTGTAAGTTGGGGGAAGGGCAGCAAAATTGCTAGGGACAGGGCCTGAAGGAAGTGATCTGTTTGTGGCCACCCCATACAGGATTAAGGCATCTGGCTATAGGTAGATAGAAATTGGTTTAAGATAATACACAGTGATTCACTGCTCTGAGACCCCAGAATAACCAATACAGTATAATATGCCCATTATTAATGAAAGGATATAAGTGAAACTGTTCTTACAAAGTTCTGTCCAAGCCATTAATAATTATACTGTACTGTATTTGAGAAACTCTGCAACATTTGAATTTAAAGAGAACTTGTAGGAAATGCAATGCTCTTCCAGAAGTGTGGCACAAAGTGGACATCAGTCTGTCAGTTTTCATGCCGAGCTCGGTAACTAACTACTGACCACTGGTTTAACAAAACATTTTCCTGGCTATGGTGTTACCTTAAGAGAAAAGGATTTAAAAACAAGTCTTGCACACTTCTGTCTACCTATCTATCTATAGCCAGACACCATGATCCTGCAAGGGGTGGTTGTTTGACTTAACTACCAACCCACTTGTTGACCTGTAGGGAATATGTACTGGTTGATTATATGGTTATCACCCAGCACTGATGCTTTTCATGTTTACAGGAAGCCATTAGGCTTGTCGCTTGATGTAAAGCCACATGAAAAGTCTCGCACACTTAGTACGGTAAGTTAAAAGAACATGTCATTAGGGGGAATTCATCCATCCCATTGGATAAATTGCCTTGAAAATGTGCTAGTTTGGATCACCCTTTTTTTTTTTTTTTTTTTTTTTAATACAGACAGAGACTGCTTTCAGTATTTGGTGTACCAGTTTCTGAGGATACATTGTACATGAATTAAAGAATGTCCCATATGTACAGTACCATATTTCACTTAAACCACTTCATTGAAAATGAAAATGCTGAAATAGTGGCAAATAAGTGGATGTTCAAGTTACAGAATTAACTAAGGTAGAGTTTAATCCATCATACAGTAGCCTAGTTATTTGAAAGTACAGTACAGTAATTTTTAACTGCTCTTTGTGGTGGTAGAGGGTAATCCAAGTCATTGAAGCTTTTCTTGGAATTTAAAAAAAAAAAAAAAAAGTGTAGCCAGATGCCTAAAGCCTGCAAGGGGTGGCCACAAATAAATCATCTTGTCACTCTGTCCTTTGCCATCAGGCTACCTTCTTTCCAGCTCACACACCCTTTCTTTCATAAATCTCTTCATCCATCCACCTCATCCTTGGTCACCCCTCCATGTCACTTGTTTATACTCTTCAAGACTCACTCTCCATTCTCTCCACATGGCCAAACCATCTCAAAGTACGGTATTTAAACCTTCAATCAACTCCTCAGTGCCTCTTCTATCTATCTATCTATTGCCAGATGCCTCAATCCCAAACGGGGTGGCCACAAACAAATCGCCTCCATGTCGCTCTGTCCCCTTCCATTCCACTACCTTGCTCCCAACTCACACCCCCATCTCTCATGTACCTCTCCACTCCATCCCTCCATCTCATCTTCGGCCTCCCCCTCCCTCTACCCCCCTCCACCTCACTCACATACACTCTCCTCGTCAGTCTCTCACTCTCCATCCTCTCCACATGCCCAAACCACCTTAACGTGTTTCTCCTAACACTTCATATCACGTCCACATCCACATCACAACGCTCCTTCACTTCCTCATTTGTTAGTGTCTCTCCATGTGACTCCACTTGCTCCTCTCATATAACTCATTTCCACTGCTCTCGCTCTTGACTTCTATCCTTCCAACAGGGTCCAAGCTTCACTTCCATATGTTAGAGTTGGTATCACAATACTGTCATGTAACAACTTTTTCACTTCCATGTTCACTTCCTTGTTTCTTATCACTGCTTTCAACGAACCAGCAACCTTCCTTCCCTGCTGCACCCTTTCAAGCACTTCACCCTCCAGACTTCCATCCTTACTCATCACACTACCCAGGTACTTAAATGCACTCACATTCTCCATATCCTCCCCATCCAATCTCACTGTACATTCACTGGCTTCAGTTCTCTCGAAGACCATCACTTTACTCTTCCCTACATTCACCTTTAGATTCCGTTTCTTACACACACTCCCAAACTCATATACCTTCACTTCCTCATATATCTGTCTTTCCATATAACTCGACATGCTCTCAAGTAACTCATTACAAAGTAATGGAATTGAAAATGCAGTATACAGAAATCAGCTGTTACCAGATAGTTTTATTCAGCTGAGAGTCCCCTAAGTCTGACTTTTGAGGAGGATAATCTATCTATCTACCTATTGCCAGATGCTTCAATCCCATAAGGGGTGGCAACAAACAGATCGCCTCCATGTCGCCCTGTCCAGTGCCATTTCACTGCCCTGCTCCCAGCTCACATCCCCCTGTCTCATATACCTCTCCACTCCATCCCTCCATCTCATTCTCAGCCTCCCCCTTCGTGTCCCCCCCTCCACCTCACTTGCATGGTATACAGTAGGCGCAGAAAGTGTTGACGCCATCTTAAAAAAAGAAAACATTCTTGTGGTTAGCAAGGAGAAACAAATAAATTAACACTCACCATTGAATTTAGTATTTACTGGCATTCCCCTTCACCTTTATTATCTTCTTAAGGCGTCTGGGGAGACTGATGGCGTAGTTTTGCAGAACAGACGGACTAAAACTGCTCCATAGCTGCAGCCTCAAGTTTAGGCAAAGATGATGTGTCCATACTACGCAGCTGCCGCTTCATGTGCGCCCATAAATTCTCAATGGGATTGATATCTGGGCTGTTTCCGGGCCAATCTCGAATAAAGGGAACCTCACAGTCTGTTAGCCACTGTTTCACTGACTTTGCAACATGTGCAGGGGCAGAATCTTGCATAAATACTCTTGCCTTGGTTTTATCAAAAGAGTCACTTAAAACATCACATAAGAGCTCCAAATAATTGTTCTGGTTCACTTTTTCATTTGCAGGTAGAATTACCAACCTACCAACACCATAATATGTAAAGCAGCCCCAAGCCATGAGTGAGGCTGGGTATTTAACAAACTTGGAAGTGTACTTAGGATCCAGGGGGTCACTGCCTGGTTTGTGGTACACTCGTGATGAAGGGGTACCAGTGACAGTAAATGTTGACTCATCACTCCAAAGCACAGTTTTCCATTGCTCCTCACTCCAGGCAAGATATTTCTTACAAAAATTTACTCTCTTTTTCTTCTGAAGTGCAGTTAGCAGTGGTTTTTTACGAGCACAAAAACTCCTGTAGCCCAGATCGTCATGCAACAGCTGCTGCACACTTCTGACAGACACATCTGCCAGCAACTGTGGGTTCTTTTCTTTTAAATCCCATGCTGTTAGCCTTGGATCCTTGCTAACTTGCCTTGAGATCAGCTGACGGGTCCTGAAGGTTGTCTTACGAGGTCTCCCAGGCTTGGGAAGTGGAGTGGGAGGAATGGCCTTCCCACTGTCCTTGAACCGCTTCACCAGTCCCTGCACTGTCCTCAGTCTAACACCATCTGATTTGCAATAAATGGGAGTTTGTGGCCAGCTTTGTATAAAGTAATCACTTCCACACGTTTGTCCTTGCTTGTGGTTACTTTAGGCATGATGAGAATGTGGTAGGTAACCAAATAACTGTGTTATTTGAGTCAAAACATGCCCTCGTGGTGCATCACACACAGAGACAATCCTCCTCCTGTGGCTGCCCAAACATTACTGAGCCTGCTCCTGTGGTGCCAAACCTATCAAGCAGGGTTGCCAGCTCCCGTTGAAAAAGCGTCAGCTCATTTCGCATCACAGGGGAGGGTAGTATTGACCCTACTTCACTTAACGCGAAAAAGAATGACGTCGGCAAAAAAAAGTCGATACTTTCCGCGCCTACTGTATATATCTGCTTTTCCCAGTTCAAGATGTTTATTACAAGAAATTGTCTGAAGATAGTAAGAATAAAATACCAAAGACGGCATTGTATTTAACAGTTTATATTCTCAGATTATTGAGAACTTATGTTACAGCTGCTTGACCTTCACACTTCGTACCGTACCAGTTTTGATACACAGTAAATGTGACAGTAAATGTGTTTTGTGTATGACTTTTGTACGTTTTGTGTATTTTGCAGGGCAGCTGATTCAGAGTACAGCCGATGTCATGAGGCTTATTAAATATGTTTTGTGCATGATTTATTGAGTAGGTTATATATGTTTTGTGTGTTTTTCAGGACTGCTGATTCAAAATACAGCTGATGTCAACAATCCTTGCTGAGTTGGCAGTGGCATGATGAGTGGTGAATGTGTATAGTGCACGAGTACTCCACACACCGGCCGAATGAAGGTATCTACAGTACCGCTATACAGTACTATAGTCTTTTCACATTAACGTGGCTTAGATTTTTGTCCTTTTTCAGCTTCCCTTAGCTCAGTGGCAGAAAAGAACATTGCTATGGATCCACATCCATTTGGTAGCATTTCTTTGTGACTAGCATAATACTCTGTTGCTCAAAAATTGTTTCAGGACAAAGTAGGATATTACTAATCAAATCAGCGTATCATGGGGCCGGGGTCTGAGTGGTTCAATACAGTATTCTGGAAGGGCAGTGAAATGGTGGGCGACAGAGCGACATGGAGGCGATTTGTTTGTGGCCCCCCCTTACGGGATTAAGGCGTCTGGCAATAGGTAGATAGTAAAGGAATGATTGACGTGGGTTATCATCATTGTACTGCACTGATCTCCTTTGGCTGTTAATATATATATATATTTTTTTTTGTGCCTTTTCTGTCTTTCTTTCCTTCATTCTTTCCTCTTCCTTCTGCCTGTGGGTGGCTGTACACTGAGTGACAAGCTAAGTGGTTTCCTGTACACCAGGAAACCATTTACTACACTGGGTGGCAACCATATAACCAAATTTTGGCACCTTGTGGTTTAGTGGGTAATTATGGCACTCCAGTCGGATTGAGCCGGTGAAGGTTTATATCCAAGGAGTGGTTGGGGTGTACTGCTCATGTAATGGCACTCAGGGATGGGTGAGGCTGGTCACTCTCATCTTAAATGTCAGGACCAACTTGCCTAGCCCCGGGCTCCTACGCTTCTCATGGGGCAATGTAGGATTGGAGGATGGATGGATGAATGACCTTTCGTTTGTGGTAGCTACAATAGTTTTTTTTTTTTAATTCATTTTTGTCATACACTATTATTCTGATGAAGTACAGTTACATTATGCTTTTTGAAATTCACATTTATTAGGATAACAATACGTTGACACAAAGTAGTTGTTCATAGTCATAGATTGTAAATATGGCAGGTAGTTAATATAGAAAGCCTAAGTTATTAAGTGAACATTTCATTATTGGATTTATTATAAATGAGATATAGTATTGCCATATGTTTTAATGAACTTTGAGGGCATTTTAAAAGTCATCATCACCATAGCCTTATACCTGGTTGACTGGACTGAGATTGTCCTTTTCTGCTGTAGTCAACTGCTCCACATTCTTGGGATAAGGGGTGAGTTAATGAGAACGGTGGAACCAAAAACAGCATAATGAAATTCACACATCATCATCATCTTGGTCTCTTTCCTACCTAAGACTGTGGTGAGGTACACATCATTCAAGGCTGCAGAGCTTTAGTTACATTTAATTATAGAAGAATTTGTCGTACTCATCAGCAACCTGTCCCCAGTTTCCTGTGATGTGGAGAGAGCACAGTAGCTATCAGAACAGTACTCACTGACCTGGGCCACACATCCTTGTGCTTACTCTTCAAGACTTCAAAATTCTTAGCTCTTTCGAACAGATTTTATCATTACAGTTTAAAAAATGTACATAGAAATATCCATTT
Source organism: Birgus latro (assembly GCA_018397915.1). Lineage (NCBI taxonomy): Eukaryota > Metazoa > Arthropoda > Malacostraca > Decapoda > Coenobitidae > Birgus > Birgus latro. The sequence goes on along the minus strand of JAGKTI010004026.1, from coordinate 3,057 downwards.
CTGCCATCCAGTGCTGTAATAGGTATGAGACTGCTTACAGCACTCATACTAGACAGCGAGATTGCCACAGCCCTACACCTTTACAAAAAGGAAGGATTTCACATGATCTGTAAATACCCTTATGTGAAATGACTACCTCAGAAATTATAGTTCAAGGTGAAAGATGCTTAAGGAAAAAAACAGCTATCTTCTGTGGCCTTTTCAGTCTCATGACATATACAGTATTTTATTTCAGTGTGTATCTCTGAATGATTTTATTCAGGTCAGGAAAGATAGATCTAACTCTTCCATGTCAATGGGTCTCTGAGTTAAGTGAAATTGTCTGATGGTGGCAAAAATATACAGTAATAATACTGTGTCTTGGTATTGAAAGGGTTAATACAGTACAGTATTCACATTTAATTAAAGGGCTGCAGAGATAATAAACAAAAGCTTGAAGTTGCAGTAGCAGTGCATACAGTTAAATAAAGAAACAAGCCTTCCAGTGGGCAGCAGCAGAGGCAACTTTAATGAGCTAGAACTGCAAGTTACTGCTTTGCTGACCCCATGGCATTTTGCAGCCGAGTCTTTAATGGCAGTTTTATTGTAATGGTGGTTTACAGGCAGGAGGCAAGAGTTGTGTAAACTCCCATGATGCAAGATTCCTCCTAAGCTGCTTTTTTTACCAGGGTTTTGAAGGTTTGATTGATGTGTTAAGGATTTGTGTGCCTCATTTTGGTGGACATGCTGTTGCAACAGTTGTCCTACTGTTGTGGCTTCTTGTTCATTGTTTCTGGATACAATGTCACCATATATTTAAGGAGGGAAATAGTTGAGGTGATGATGATGATGAATGTTTAAAGTGTATATTTTTGTGAACTTTGAAGGCTTCATAGCAGCACCCTATCCTTACCAATTAATCTTGGCATACTGTACCAGTATTTTATGTTTTACTCAAAAGTATTGAGGGACAGCCACTCTGTTCATCTCTGGCTAAAGCCAGTTGAGTCTGCTTGCCACAGGGAAATCTCCAGAGGTCTGAGTTAAGACACAATCTTGATTTAGCCCTTCAGTCTCTGGAGACAACATTATCTGTTTTATGGTACAAATACACATGTTGTTTTGCCTTCCACCATTAAACCTTCCAAAGTAATGGGATTTCTGTTTTGTTTTTACATTCAAACTATTTTGATAATGAAAATGATAGAGAACATATAAAGAGAATTTGCAAGTAGATCATGGTAAACAAACTGCTGAGTAAGAAGATGTTAAAAGGCCTCTTAAACCCATGAAACTGTGGCTCTTAGAGTAAGAAGATGCACACCTCAGTTACTTTCACTGGATGACTGTTCCAGAGACTTAGCAGCTGGAGGAGTGGAGTTAGTGTTTGCTCATCTTTTGTCTTCCAGCAACTAGGAGACATTGTAACTAATTGAATTCAGGGTTATGTATATTATTGCATTCTTGCAACCAACATGTGATTATTGTTCAGCTTCAAGGAGGTCCCTTGTATCAGTCCCTTCATGATGATAATGTACTTTGTTTTGTGTTTTGTTATTATTAGACATTTATTTAGCTAATGGTAAATTTTTCAAACTGAAGTGGTTGGGTAATGCCTTCATTGACCTCTGCAGTACTAGGGATCCTTCATTTTTGTTTATTTATAAGGGCTTCAGTATGTTTGCATACTGATGTGGATGTGATAGGAAGCATTAGGAGAAACACATTGAGGTGGTTTGGCCATGTTGAGAGGATGGAGAGCGAGAGACTGACGAGAAAAGTGTATGCGAGTGAGGTGGAGGGGGGGAGAGGGAGGGGGAGGCCAATGATGAGATGGAGGGATGGAATGGAGAGGTATATGAGAGAGGGGGGTGTGAGCTGGGAGCAGGGCAGTGAAATGGCAGGAGACGGGGCAACATGGAGGTGTTTTGTTTGTGGCCACCCCTTGTGGGATTAAGGCATCTGGCAATAGATGGATAGATGTTTGCATGCATCAACCTTGGTCACATAATGGTAACTCTGTACTTTCATCTCTAGCAGCTTCTCTGTTCAGTCCCTTAAACCTGAGATCACAGTGTATGACCTCATCCCATCCCTTTTTAGGTCTACCTCTTGCAGTTTCACCTCAGTGTTTACACCTCACCCTCTGCACGCATTTGTCATCCTTCATCCTCTCCGCATGTCCAAACCATCTCAATCAACCTCTTCTCACCACAACACTAGTAAATTCATGCCCCACTCTTCATTAATAACCTTAACCCCCTTCCCTAGGCCTGTCATTCAAAGATGAACTACACTTACATCTGATCAGTCTCATCTTTGTATGTTTGAGCCTATAAATGTCCTCCTCCATCCTTGCCCATCTTACCACCATACAGCATTACCATTCTGTCACTCTTAACTATGCTTTATAGCCAGAATGAAATATATAATACATCATCAGATTGAGGGGGGTTCATGAAAGCTGTATCTAACACTTGTAGTTCAGAATGTTCCCATGAGCTGAAGGAAATTGTCTGGTGGCAGGAGGAATACGGTGTGAAGGACGTACACCTGGATTGATGGAGTTAACTGCTTTAGTCTAATGATGTATTTCTCATTGTGTTCTTGCAGTTTATAGCCAGTTTATATAGCGTTAGAGAGGCTTTTTGAACTGGAAAGGTTAGTTATAACCTTCTTTAACTCTTCACAACTAAATGTCTGTCCTTAGCTAAATAAAATCATCTGGAAGTAGCAAGATGGAACGAAAAATACAGTATGTCTTGGGAGTGAACAAGTTAATATGAGTTTGAGATGACTGATGGCTTTATTGCTACCTTGTGCATTTCATTGCTGCTTTAGTCTGCTTTCTCCACATTTTATAACCAGTTCCTAACCATTAACTTTGTCCTTAACAGTTCAGCATGAACTTTTGTAAGTGGAGAAAATGAACTTCCCTCGTATTATTTGTTGTTGTTGTATCCCCATGTTTATTTGAATATGAACCTGCTGTTTTAGGCAACAGCTGCCCATCTCCAGCAGTTCACCATTCACCTTTCAGGAAATAAGGAGGGAGTTGTGGGTTGTTTGTATAATATC
>JAGKTI010004025.1:41939-53030 GCA_018397915.1 Birgus latro | reverse complement strand
TACTCCATATATTCTTAATACTTTCCACAATCCTTGTCTATCCACCTTGTCATACGCTTTCTCCAAATCCATGAAGGCTGCATACTACTTCCTTCCCTTCTCTAGAAACTTTTCCTCTAAAGATCTAAGAATGAATAACTGATCTACACAATCTCTTCCCTTCCTAAAACCTCCATGTTCTTTTCCAGCTAAATCTGATTTTTTCCCCCTAACTCTGTCATTAAGTATCCTACCATATACTTTTCCTATTACACCAGGAAGGCAAATGACCCTTTGATTACCACACACTTCTTTTTCCCCTTTTCCTTTGTACAGGGGAATAATTATACCTGACTTCCAATTATCCAGGACTTTGCCTTCCTTCCAGGCCAATCTGCAAAACTTCCACATCCATTCTATTACTATCATTCCCCCATGCTGAAGCATGGGGGTAACCATATATCCAAATAATGGTGCATGGTGGTTTAGTGGGTAATTAAGGCGCTCCAATCGGATTGAGCCTGTGTAGGTTTATATCCAAGGGATGGTTGGGGTTTATTGCTCACGTAAAGTCCCTTAGGGATGTGTGAGGCTGGTCACTCTCATCTTAAGTGTCAGGACCAACTTGCCTAGCCCCGGGCTCCTACGCTTCTCATGGGGCAACATAAGATTGGATGATGGATTGATGGATTGATATTATTATTATTGTTAATATTTCTGCCACTGCTACTACTATAACTAATACTACTACTACTTACTCCTACTACTACTACTACTGCTACTACTACTATAATACTATTGCTGCTGTAAAAAATAATAATTCAATTCTGAGGTTATTCTTCTTTCATCACCAAAGTTATACGTAACAACAGGAGTCTCTTTATATGAGTGGGGTATAATTAATCCTCATTCAGTTAATAATTTCTCCTTATGTCCTAACTACTTCCCCACAGTTTGGCAAAATCTCAATGGATACTTAGCTAGACAGAGTCGGAATGAAATGGCGACAGGCTAGCAGTCTTGATTAGGTTGCCAGGGTCTTTCCATGTGTCCTGGTGCAGGTTTTTTTTTTACAGCATGCAGCTTGAACGAACTTCAGGAACAGAACTGGGACATGCCAAATATTATTTAATTAGTTACCCAGATACAATGAATTACTTCATGAAATTTAAAAGGAAGGTCCAATTTAACAATCATTCATTCAGGTAAGAATATGATCATATATTTATTTTATGTACATTAAGGTATAATACCTTATCCCATTTTCCACGTCAGCACACTGAGCCTGCACAGTCAGATACAGTGCAATATTCCCATCCTTCTAAGTATCATCAATGTGTGGGGGTAATAAAGACTGAGTCTACTAATTTGGCCTCTGGCTTGCTTTGGAACAGGCAACTGACCCTGGACTCTTGAACATCTGTACTTTATTCTTCTTGAAAGTTTTGTGCAGGGATCTTTAACAGTAATCAGATTCGATGATCATTTTTATGTTTTTATGAAACCCGCAGTATCTGATTTCACATTCTGTTTAGCCAGCCTTATCCCCAGGCTCTGTAGCTGATCAGAGGTTTCCTTCAGTCCTTTGATAAAAGTTTCTTTTTTCCATCTTATCCAGTACAGCTGCTGTTATACAGCATTTATGTCTGCCAAGTTGTATTAAAGATCAAACTAAATCAAACAATTGTGCATCCTTAGTAGTTGAAAAACTTGTAATGGCTAAATTTACTTTGCCTGTAATGGGTAACTTAAGTTTCTCTACAATATCAGCACAAATGAAGGTTTTCTGTGCACACGAATTAAAAAGAGCACATGCTGATAAACTTCTTTTTCTATCATTACCTTCACGTCTGCAACTGGAACTGCAGCTTACATTATTACTAGAGTATTTGATTTTGCAACAATCATATTGACATTTGCGGGTTTAGGAACCTAATACCTGGCCATCCTTGGACACAAACCACTATGATGATTACACTTTTTGCACTTGAAACAGATTTAATTTACTTTTACAGCCTGTGGATGTGTGTCCTGAAGACATACAAATCTTACAAGAACCCAATTCATTCTGCCTCACTCCTCCAGAGGCATAATCAGTATAATTTGGACAAAATACAGTGGAATGTTGTTTGCTACAAAACACACAACCTTTCTTGTCCTTTACCAATCAGATTTTTACTTCCTTATTATCATCCACTTGTCCATTCTTTGTCCTTGGTAATTTTCCCTCAGATTTTATGGAGCTAATAAAAGTGCCAACCTCCTCTTTATTTACAGACCTAACTGACCTTGATTTAGGTTTCGCAGCAAGTTGGTTAGTGTTTTTTTTTTCCTTAATTCAACCTTCTGTTTACTTTCAATGGGCTTCGCTTGCACTGAGCCCACCTCAGTCTCCTCACATGAGAAACGATCTTTCTGGGGCCTAGCTTACAATGCATCCATGGCTCTAGGTAACAACTTTAAGGATATAATTCTAGAACACACCCAGTCTGCTGCTTGCACATCTTCTTAAGTACCTAAAGGATATAAATTACCACTCACTGCAATTCGAAAGTCTTGCAAGGAATCAAAATCATGTTTAGGGATGGGTAATTCAACTGGAATCTGCAGAGATGAGAGAAGAGAGAGAAGGAAGAACAGGACGAGCAAGGATGGAAGATGCCCCCCGTTGAGGGGGGCAAATAGCAGACCTGTTTCCGGCGGCCCAGAAGATCGGGGGAAACGTTGTTTGGGTTATTGCCAGGAAGGGGTATAGCTTCATCAAGCGCCAGGATACTGGCGCTGATGTTTTCGTGCACAGCCAGTCTGTCGTTGCACCAAACTCTCGGCATCTTCAGCGCTCCCTCTGGGATATTGAGTCGGTCATGTTTTGCCTCTTTGGGATTCCCAAGTGTCCTGAGGCCCGGGATGTTACTGGACCGGGAGGCGTGGCCATGAAGGGTTCTATCTATGCACGGCGGCATCTCACGGCCCAGGGACGCCAGGTAAGGGATCCTGGGGGTCCTGGGGAGATAATCACCATCTTGGAGATGTGCATCACGACAAAGACCTTTTGCGGGGATGACAAGGGGGCTTTGTGCATTCTTCTCCAAGATCTTGAGGAGAACAGGCCGCCTCGCCTTGTCATCCCCGAGTGCTTTACCCGCGATGTACAGTCTGTTCCTTGGCAACTTGAGCACCGGGTCCAGCGACGGCGACCTGCTGCCCCCCGCACAACACCGTGGAAGAGGCTGAGACTGGATGCCCCACGTAATCGGAAGACTGCCAACCAGATCACAGACCCGGCATCGGAATTGGACATGGCTATGACCTTGGCTGAAGTACACCACACACCATCGGGGACCAAGGAGGGGTGGGACTCTTCTGCCTCTGTATCCGTGGCTGAGGATGCGTCGACCTTCCCGGCTAGGGAGGAGATCAATGAGTTCTCCCTTCCTCAGGCAGAGGAGGGCAGCCCATCTCGCCCTGCTGTTGTGGACCACAAAGATCTGCTAGACATATCTTCCTACCATCGCCTCCTGACACTCTCTGTCCACACCCGGTCATATCAGCTCGGAGCAACCACTTACTCCAACCTCTACGATCTGCTCCAGGTGGCCGACCTGGGTGAGGGGATTCCACCCATTCTGATTGTCAGCGGGGGAAGATGTACGTCTAGCTGATCTCCGAGCATTTTGCTTCATGCTCCCACCCCGCTTGGCCCCCTAGATTGGCCGATATGTGCACTGCTTGAGCTTGGTGGTGACTTGCTTTGCTAATCCTCTTTGGCCTAATGCCCCACATAGCGGACAATGGCCATAGAGCCATAATTTAAAAAAAAAAAAAAAATCCTCAGTAACTGGGGTATGATCTGCTCCCAATCTTCGTAATTCGGTTTAAGGATTATCAAAGCCGCTTCATAATTGCCTCCTTAAGCTTATAAAGCGTGACCTTGACGTGTCCTAACATATAGGAGAATTTACTTACATTGGAGGGGTCGGTTCTCTCATGGACTAAGTATTTATATATATCCAAGAAGGATTTCTTTTTTTTTTTTTATGCGAGGAAGAAGGAACCAAAGGCTGAGCCCGCAAAACAGTTCCTTCCAAGAAAAAAACAAAAGCAATACAAAAGAGAGCAAAATTCAAGATCCATTAATTTCGAGATGCCTGGACACACTGCGTTTGAAAGACTGGAGATCATAGGAAGTAGGAAATACAGACAGAGGGAAACAGTTCCAGAGTTGACCAGTTGCATAAATGAAAGACTGGGAGTAACGGTTAATTCTTGCATTAGAGAGTTGGACAGAAAAAGGATGAGAGTTTGTTGCTAGATGGGTGTTACGCACCCGTCATAGAGGTGGAGGGATGCAAGTAGACAGTTCAGAGGAGCAGTGACTATTGAAGTAGCAATAGAATAGAGATAAAGAGGCAACAGTGTGGCGAGGAGACAGAGGTTGAAGGAAGCCAGTAAGAGGAGGAGAGCTGATGAGATGAACAGCCTTTGAATCCACCCTATTGAGAAGAGCTGTATGTGGGGAGCCTCCTCACACGTGAGTTGTACTCTAAACAGGGGCGAATAAAACCCGTGTACAAAGTCAACAACTGTGCAGTGGTAAAGAAGGCACGGGGTCAGCTTAGCACACCCAAACTCTTGGAAGCAGATTCTACAAGAGATGCAGTATGATCATTCAAAGAGAAGTCCCGTGTGGATGAAACGTCAAGCATGTTCAAGGATGATGCAGGATTGAACTGGATATAATTAAACATTAGTGGGTACTCCTGTGCAAGATTCTGATGTGCTGATACGTGTTAAAACTGAATCTTTGATGCATTAAAAACAACAAGATTATTTTTACCCCAGTAAGAGATACGAGCCAAGTCAGACATTAGGTGTACCATAGCCTCATCCCTTGCTTGTTGAGGTAACTGCTGAGATGGACGTTGCGGAAACCGAATGGAAAGGAAAGGTGAAGGGTGGAATTATCAGCATACGAGTGGATATGGTTAGATGTACAGCTCAGATCATTGATGAATAAAAGGAAGAGAGTTGGTGATAGGATAGAGCCATAAGGAACACCACTGTTGATTGATCTAGGAGGAGAACGATGGCCGTCTACAATGTCAGCAGCCATAGAACGACCAGAAAGGAAGCTAAAGATGAAGCACAGACAGAAGGATAGACACCGTAAGAGGGCAGTTTGGAAATTAAAGATTTATGCCAGACTCGATCGAAAGCCTTAGAGATGTCAAGTGCAATGGCAAAGCTTTCGCCAAAGTCCCAAAAGGAGAATGACCAGGAGCCTGAAAGGTAGGTGAGAAGATCGCCAGTGGAGCGTCCCAGACGGAACCCATACTGACGATCAAAAAGAAGGTTGTGTGCTTTAAAATTTTTCTGTTAAGAATAGACTCGAATACTTTTGAGACACAGGACGTTACAGCAATTGGACGATAGTTAGAGGGTTGGGAATGGTCACCCTTCTTTGGGACTGGCCGAATGAGAGCAAACTTCCAGCAAGAAGGAACGGTACAAGTTGAAAGACAGAGGCGAAAGAGTTTACTTAGGCAGGGTGTAAGCACAGAAGCACAGTTCTTGATGACAACAGGAGGGACTCCGTCTGGCCCATATGCCTTGTTAGTACTGAGGCCAGTGATGGCAGAAAATACATCAGCTGAAGAAATTTTAATGTCAGCCATGAGGAAGTCAGAGGGAGGAAGTGATGGAGGAACAGCAACGGACTCGTCGTATGTCGAACTGGAGGAGAAAGTCTAAGCGAAGAGATCTGCTTTATCAGTAGAAGAAATAGCTACAGAGCCATCAGAGTAGAAAAGAGGAGGGAAGGATGATGAGGTAAAATTGTTAGAAAGGTTTTTGGCAAGGTGCCAGAAGGAGTGTGAAGAATTCGAGTTGGAGTGTTGAGAGCATTTAGTACAGATGAAATTATTTTTAGCTTAGCGAAGAACAGACTTAGCACGATTCCAGGCAGAAACATAAAAACGATGTGATTCAGGTGTGGTTTGGCTCCGGTACCTTTTATAGGCCCTCTCCTTTTTGCGGACAACATTAGAACAAGCGTGATTAAACCAAGTCTTTCTTGCATTAGTCAAAGGATATGAAAATGGAATGTATGCTTCCATGCCCGACAGAATAACCTCCGTAATGCACAAGGCACACTCAAATGGCTCCCGGCCTTGGAAGCAATAATCATTCCAGGGAAAATCAAAGAAGTACTGCCTGAGGGCCTCCCAATCCGCAGCTCCAAAGTGCCACACACGACGTTTTTTTTGCTCTCCATCAATCTCTAGGAGCGTAATTTCTGGTAGTGTGGCTTTACTACGCAAGTCCACAACGCGAGTTTCTGCGGTAGCATTAGCTTGTTTTATTTCAACCAACTTTACGATTGTTGTATATTCCTCTAGGTAACTTTCATATTTCGTATTCTCTGATTCCAACAGATTTTTTTTACTTCACAGTAACTGCTTCTACATTAGTATAGCTTTCTTCATACTTAGTCCATCTGCCCTTTAATATGTTCAAAAGACTATATAATTTCTCATTTGACAGTGGTATTTCCTCTAATCCTTTATTACAATCGTTTATAGCTCTTGTTACCCATCCTGCCTTACCACTCGTTAACTTCTTTTACAAAGAAATAGGCATTTTGGTTGATTACCTTATTTACACTTTAAATTCCTATACTGTATTTGCACTTTACATTTTGATGATTATGGGGAAGGTTTTATTTTTCACCTTTCCCCCTGGGTTGTTAAATCGCTTGGGTTATACCTTTGTCCCCACAACCATAACCCCTAAATAAACAAACAAATTACCTTGAGCCCAGAAGCAGTTGGTTCATTAGTATTCCATTGGGCCACCCCATGCCTGAACAGCGTAGAAACTTTCCCTCTTACGTTCTATATAGTTTATGAATTTCATCAGAACCGCCTCTCTGCCTTGACCGTTCCAGTGTATGTTGTCAGCCTTTAGGGTTTTCTTAAAATGAAAAACATCCCTTCCACTGCATATTCTCTGCAGCTTCATATTTACAGCCCTGCTGACTAGCTTATATGGCCCATGTGGTGCACCATATGGTAGATTTCTAGGTTCTAGGAGAGTCATGGCTACAAGGGCTTACACAATCTTTCAGTCACTCACAATATACTCCATGATTTATCAAATTCCACATCCTCAAAAATGTCATTTCCTCCCAGAACAAGGATAGTACGGTGGTGTTCCTAGTTCATTATGGCACTTAGCCATTCATCATTTGAAAAGGAAATAGCCTTTCCATCCAGAGCACGGAATATACGTATTTCCGCACCTGGCACCTATATCTGGCGTGCAGCTAAGCTATGCCCAACGAAACCAACCTTAAACTCACTAAAAGCCTTAACACACATCTGTCTTCCTCACTCAGGGCACTAAAATGTCAAAAAATAATTCAGTTCTGAGGTTATTCTTGTATCATCACCAAAGTTAAACTAAGTAATAGGAGTCTCTTTAGATGAATGGGGTATAACTAATCCTAACTCACTTATTATTTCTCCTTAAATCCTACCTAGGTTCCCTCAATTTGGCAAAATCTCTAGGGATACTTAGCTAGACAGAGTCGGAATGACATGACGAGGGGCTAGCAGTCTTGGTTGGTTGTGAGGGTCTTTCCAAACGTCATGGTGCAACTTATTTACAGCATGAAGCTTGAACGAACTTCAGGAACAACATTGAGAGATGGTGTATCTTTCTCCCTCATCGGATTGAGAGATGCCAAATATTATTTAATTACAGTTACCCAAATGCAGTGAATTACTTTATGATATTTACAAGGAAGATCCAACTTAACAATCAAACTCATTTTCAAATAAGAATAGGATCAAATTTTTATTTTGTGTACATTAAGGTATAATACATTATCCCATTTTCCACGGCAGCACGCTGAACATGTGCAGTCAGGTATTTATACATGTATTTCCATTATAGGTGTTCATAAAGGTTAAATGCACAAGTATTTGATTTATTAATAAAAAGGCTTTTAACCAGAAACTAAAGCAAATCCCTGGGTTAATAAACCACATTAACTAGCAATAACGTCCTCTGGAATTTACCTCTGCCTTTAACAGAGACAACTATCTTAAAAAAGGGTGCGCAAATATCCCTACACGCATGATATCTCCCTGTGGAGGAAAATAGCCTCCACAACTACTATTACTTACTCCTACTTCTGCTATTACTCCTGCTGCTACTACTGTTACTACTACTTACTCCTACTACTGCTACTGCTACTGCTACTACTACTGTTACTGCTACTACTACTACTACTACTACTACTACTTACTCCTACTACTGCTATTACTCCTGCTACTGCTACTGTTACTACTACTACTACTTACTCCTACTACTACTATTACTCCTGCTACTACTACAGTTACTACTACTTACTCCTACTACTGCTATTACTCCTGCTACTGCTACTGCTACTACTACTTATTCCTACTTCTGCTATTACTCCTGCTGCTACTACTAATACTACTACTACTTACTCCCACTACTGCTACTGCTACTATTACTGTTACTGCTACTACTACTTACTCCTACTACTGCTACTACTACTGTTACTGCTACTACTACTTACTCCTACTACTGCTACTGTTACTACAACTACTACTACTTACTCCTACTACTGCTACTGCTACTACTACAACTGCTCTTGTTATTATTATAATTGTTGTTGTTGTTTGTCCCTGTACCTGTTCGGCCAGCAGGAAAACTGTGGACCCAGATACATACCATTCCTGGCTGTATTCTCGAGCAAGACTGGCATTTGGTAAAAACTGTAATGTCTGCCTTACTGATCCTCATGCAGTCGATAGGCATAACCTAAAGTTTATTTTTACTCCCTGCGTTTTATGTCGCATCTTGAGATGACAACGGGGTCGGATCCAGCACCTTAGAAAAAAAAAGGGGGGAGGGAGGATTTCTACTGTTGCGCTGTTTCCACCAGAGGGAACTGAAATTCCTGCAAGCTGAATATTGTCGTGGTTGCATGACATTCGACATACTTTCGTTATGAGGTCCGGATGAGTCTCCTTGGTTACTGGTCAAAATTACTTTCCAGTCTGACTGCACTTGGCCGTCAACTGAACAAAATAGCATTAGGAATCTTTATCAGATAGAAACAGACCGACTCTACTGAAAGTACAACAAGTTTGAATTCATGCTGACTCATTACCTAATTCCTCAAAATTTGTTACCAAATCCTTGTTCACTGATTTTATTGTAACATTATGCAAGAGGTTTACTGCATATGCTTCGGTAGATAACATTGTTCCTCTGTACAAATAATCAGTGGTTTGTCGAAAACTGCGTGAGGAGAGCCACCCCCCCCCCTCCCCCCTTCCACAAATCTGTGTCTGGAAAAGACAGACAATTTCCTGGAGGCAACATTTCTCTGCTATTATCAACACACCACCCGGAGCTGGCTAACCGTCAATGATACAGATATAAAATCATACATAATAGATATTTGTCTTGTACAGATTAACCCCTTCACCCTGACGCCAATTTTTGCTACCTTCATACCAGGTTTTACTTGTCACACGAGAGGTTTTTCATAGTGAAAGTGGTTTGCATTTAGTCTTCATTAACCCCTTGACTGGGGGACGCCTTCACATGATGACACCGATATAACTGGCCGGCTCCGCTGCTCGGTTATACAAACGTTCCTCAACTTCATCCCTATCCCGCAAAAGAAAGGTGGTGGACTGTATCATAAGGGCAGCTTCAGCCTGCAGTCCACTGAGTTCACGATTCAGACCAACATAAGGCCACAGCAAAAAAACAACTTGTCTCTTAATAAAATAGCCCGAAATTGCCAAGAAATAAAAATACATCATAATCAGTAGGTTAATAAAGAAAGAGAGAGTATACAAATAAATCACTGTGCACAGTGACTTTGTATGTTTTTGATCAAAGTATGTCAAAATAAAAACGATGTAAAGAGCACAGAGGAGACAGTTTAGATCTAATATGCACAATGCATGGCTTAGGAAGAGATGCGATGAAGCCTACAGTGTGACTTGGAATATGATCTCATGTCCAATTATTATCACCCACCATAGGAATGCTGTGTGTGGCGTTGCTGATACTGATGGCGGTTGTTTTGACCCTGGGAGTGCAAGGTGAACCGGACTACCACAAGGAGACCAGCTCAGCCCCCTTCTCTTTCCTTGCACCCAGGAACATAACGATTTCCCTCGTCGTCACTGAGGAGTCGTTTTGCAATGACCGGGATCTGCAGGTGAGAGAGAGAGAGAGAGAGAGAGAGAGAGAGAGAGAGAGAGAGAGAGAGAGAGAGAGAGAGAGAGAGAGAGAGAGAGAGAGAGAGAGAGAGAGAGAGAGAGAGAGAGAGAGAGAGAGAGAGTATAGTTGGTGAACCAGTGAAAATCAGCCAGTCACAAGTGTCTGCAGTATATCTGGGCATAAATTCAAGAGACACAGGGGTTTACAGGAACCATTTGTGTTTCCTTACTGACTACCATCACAGTAAGCATTGCATGTCGGTAGTTTTTTTATAGTTTCGGTGGCAGACACTGTTGTTTTATTGTAATAGCTGAAACAGAATATGACAAGGTAACCGCTGTCAGAGATCTAAGTCCGCGCCATACCTACTGAGCCAAGATAAGTGGGCTTCTCTATTAGCTTACCAAGCTAGGCCAGCTTTTATTACATGACAACTTTGTAAAGGTATTAGAACACGTTGGGAAACGTTGAAGTATTTAGCTTTAGTATAAGATTTATAATGATGTATACCTTCTGCTGAAACAAGCATTTCAGACATGAATCAATCGACATAATTAACGTTTAACCCCTTGAACCGAGGTGATGTCAGTTATTGTTCATTGTTGCTGCTGCCACATGATTTCATTAAACTCTTGGACTGAAGGTATTTATTAACACTATATTTAACCTCACCAACTGGAAAAACATATTTCAAACTAAGCCAGTAAATCGCCTTTGGCGGCGAGGTACAAGCGAAGCCATTTAAATCTGGAAGCGAGGAAATGTCGCCTTACACCCCGAGGATGCCTAGAGCATACTGATGGTTATCCACCTACCAAGTTTCATGCCTGTTCGACA
>JAGKTI010004025.1:16958-31986 GCA_018397915.1 Birgus latro | reverse complement strand
CTCTCTCTCTCTCTCTCTATCTCTCCCTTTCTCTCTCACATAAGTCAGCCCCTTCCTCATATAATGCGTAACGAGATCTGATCTTGACTTATCATATCGCATTACTACGACGAGACTGCAGCCTTATTAATGGGTAGCTTCTGAACCCGTGGGTATTTTGCCTAAAGCGCCGTGGTTGGTTTTTACCATTCAGGTGCTGGTGCATCAAAGTTGCTTACGCTTACGTGGACGCTCCAGCAGCACTCAACCTTTATCCTGCCGTACGTCCAGTTATCTTTGCTGTCTTATACTGTATAAGCCTGTATGATGACACGGTGCATAAAACACTCCTTACTTTACATTTAAAATAGCATTGTTTACTCTATTACTTAATGTTTCTATTTGATGAAAACAGGACTTCATTCAGACTGCTGGGAGGTGAAAGAGTGTTCAGTGCTCAGTCAGTATAGTCACCAAAACAGCCACTTTGGCTGCTATCTTGGCAGGAGTGAGAATAAGTCGGTGAAGTGTATTACCAGACTCCCTGCACAAACACACGTAGACTGTACGCACTTTTACACTCTCCCAGCAACACCACGCCACCGATATATTTTCTGTAGCCGTGGCCACATACTAAAACCTTGTGTTATAACGGCAGACAACGGATAGACATGCGTGTTAAAGGTAATATTGCTCCCCCTGGAAGGACAGTGTGTAAGTGTAGACACACGATTAAATAGTATAATGTGTCTGGAGCTAAGTAGGGCATGAATGTGCTATATTTGTATGAAAACTAATGTATGAATGTTTTAAAGAGAATATAATAAACGATGATCAATGTTTGTGGACGTTGTGTCACAAGTATCCAGAGTAATAAAATTGCACCTCGATGAAAGCGACATCATTTGTGGACTGAATATCCATAACATCGTTATTTCAATTATTATAATACAAGATATGCATTCATTATTCAAATACAATATCTCATGACATACGCGTGATCCATCAGTATGATGACTGCACACAATTTCGCACAACAAGCCAATAGCTGTGCAGTACTCAAAGTAGCTATAATCCTATGCAACAGGACATCAACTCATACCATGGTTTGCGTGATTGTTTCTCCTCACAATAAAAAAGACTGGATGATGCACAACATGGCATGACCGTTGTGTCATATGCATAATCATGAATCATTTATGGCCACCCTGATTCATCCACAAAAATGTTACAGCAGTTGAGTGCCCACTCACTAGACTCAGGTGGACCACGTTTTGAGGCACCGGACATCAAACTTTCTAACATTTATGCTCAACTACAGTTGTTCACCATATTGTATGACGAACATCCACATTCATCCAATACACGTTATTCCATACGGAGGTATACAGATCACCTCAGAACATCTGTATAATCTCAGTCTTCATCATTCTAAACGAAACACGACACAGTTTCGATAGATGCTCCCCCACTAACTGTCCTCCTCCTCCGTTCCACCTTATCTCACAGTCATCTCCTGTCAGAGAAACAATAGGATCCAATGGCATTACTATTTGTTTTTCTCTTTGCCTTCCACTATACATACGTGGCAAACACTTGTATTTGCAGACAGAGTGTGATTTGATAGAACATTGTTTCAGTGGGTACTAGATACTGTGGCGGAGGGAAAGCTCTGCCGGGTCTTCCCATTCACTTACTATTACTACAATGTAAACAAACACAGTGGTGCCACATTTCACCGAACACACCATCCGCTGTACTCGTTAGAAGTGGATGTAACTGTACGAGTAAATGTGTGTGTGTGCGGATGAGCAATTTGGTGAGTGTGTCGTCCTGTCTCGGCTACCCCCCTAGGGAAAAAAAATCACTGTGGACTAGGAACGGTTAAATGTCTAGCATTCATGCAGTATGCGAGGAGATGTGTGATTTATGCTAGTTGATTTGCTTGGATTGATTTTCTTTATAACTTAACATTTCGTGTCCTGTCGCCTCGTTGATTGATAACATCTTCTGGTCCTGAGAAAAGCGATTGAGGGATGGAAATGTTTACACTTTGAACAAGAAGAGAAGGTGTGTAATGCAGGAAAAATTACAATAGTTGGTGAAGATCCATACTTAATAACCAACTTGTGATTAGAATGTGTTTCCTCGGATAAGCTACCAAGACTTTGTTAAGTATTTTTTTTTTTTATATTATCACTATGCCCATACATAGTCAATGAAAAGCCTTGAAAGTCTTGCGGCATGTAATTTTGTATCCTCGTCTGTATCCTGAGTGAGATCCTTGAGCCAAAATTTATAAAGGGACGGGGCCCGGTGAAGAGGCTTGGTCCAGAATATCAAATGAAACGGGGCCTAGTGAAGAGGATAATTCAAAATTTCAAATGAAAGGGGCCCAGTGAAGAGGTTAATCAAAAATTTCAAATGAAAGGGGGCCCAGTGAAGAGGTTAATTCAAAATTTTAAATGAAAGGGGCCCCAGTGAATAGGTTAATCTAAAATTTCAAATGGGAGATGGCCCAGAGAAAAGGGTAATCCAAATTATATATGGGAGACGG
Organism: Birgus latro; assembly: GCA_018397915.1. Classification (NCBI taxonomy): domain Eukaryota; kingdom Metazoa; phylum Arthropoda; class Malacostraca; order Decapoda; family Coenobitidae; genus Birgus; species Birgus latro. Next base: position 29,450 of record JAGKTI010004025.1, on the reverse strand, counting down.
CCCAGTGAAGAGAGTAATCCAAAATTTCATATGAGAGGTGGCCCAGTTAAGAGGCCAAGAGTCTGACTGGGGCCCCCAGGCTCTTGCGGGCCCCTCCATAGCTATCTGACGCCACTGTTTGTCCTTCTTTGCCCCCCTCCCCCCTTCCAGTTGTGGAGACCCGGCTACACCACGTACTGCTGTCTCATGTGTGCTACCATACTGTAAATTATCAAAATGGCCTAGCAGCACTTTGGGATGGAAGAAGAATAAAGTCCTTACTTACGTGAGACAAAGTGAGCTAAAGTGATCCTGATGATATCCAAAATTCAGCCAAGTAAGACATAACCGTGTTTTGTTTAAAAGTGTGATCTCCCTGACTGTAGATTACTTTAGTAACCTGTAGCACTACAATTGTTTCTCTCGCTCCTTCCGTCATGACAGCTGAGGACGCTGCAAGAACGCACCATTTTTGATGCAGAGAATGAAAGGCAAAAAGTTTCGTGTGCCGTTACTTCCTCTGTCATGGCGGACATTAGGTCTGATACAGTCACATGATAACCCTTTTTAATTTCGTTCCATGGTTGGTTCGAACACTTACAAAACATTTACGCAATACTGTGGCACTAAAAAGACCGCATCACTGAATTTCAAAAGTCGCTGCCCACCGCTTTACTCATCGTTTATTCAGTGGATCAGTGTTTTTTTTCCGCAGCTGGACGATTTCAGGCAATATCAAGCCACTTTTAGTTTTTGCACAATACACTCCACTGGAACATTACCCCGTGTTGTTTTGCGGGAATGACTCAGTCTGCTGGTGTGGGTTTGGGTGTGACAGTAGTTGCAGGAAAAGAATAAAATATGATGCAGGACAGACATTGACACAATGTGGCGAACAGTAAGATAATTCAGCCAACATTTCGAACCTTTACGGGGGTAGAATTACTACAATATAATAAGAAATAATATAGGGTAATTCCGAATGTATTTCAAAAGCAAGTAAGTAATTTTTGGCAACATAATATCATTGATAAGACCTTACATACATTAAAAAAGTAGAATATTCGAAATTATAGTTACCCTTTATATTCAAGTAATCCTTTACGCGCCGTGGGATTCAGTTTAACAAAATTGCTTTGATGTTTGTGTGATCTCAGCTTCATAATGTCTCTCTGATGACTCATATCTTCATAATGCCTGCTTGCTGACTCATCTTCATAACGCCTTCATGCTGACTCATCTTCATAATGCCTTCCTGCTAACACTTTGCTACATAATGCCTTCCTGTTAACTCTTTGCTTCATAATGCTTTCCTGCTAACACTTTGCTACATAATGCCTTCCTGCTAACACTTAGCTTCATAATGCCTTCCTGCTAACTCTTAGCTTCATAATGCCTTCCTGTTAACTCTTAGCTTCATAATGCCTTCCTGCTAACTCTCAGCTTCATAATGCCTTCCTGCTAACTCTCAGCTTCATAATGTCTTCCTGCTGACTCATCTTCATTATGCCTTCCTGTTAACTCTTAGCTTCACAGTGCCTTCCTATTGACTCATAGCTTCACAGTGTCTTTCTATTGACTCTTATCTTCACAGTGCCTTCCCGCTGACTCTTAGCTTCATAATGCCTTTCTGTTGAATCTTAGCTTCATAATGCCCTTCCGCTCAATGTACAGTACATGCTGAACTCTGCTGTTATTCACTCACCCTCACCAAGCAAAAAAAAAAAAAAAAGGTAGGCAGGCAATAATCTAACCGTAAAAGTCACCAGAATACACAAACGCTTTTACAGTCAATTCTTTCTCGCAACTCAGCTTTTGAACTGCAGGAAGGACAAGGAGGCTGTAGATCTTCCTCTGACGCTTGGTTTTGATTCATAAGTAGATTTCATTAATGAAAATATAAACTATCTATCTATCTACAGCCAGACGCCTTAAACCTGTAAGGGGTAGCCAAAAACAAATCACCTCCATGTCGCCCTGTGCTCTGCCATGTTGATGCCCTTCCCCTAGCTCAAACATCCCACTCTCATATACCTCTCCACTCCATCCCCCCATCTCATCCTCGGCCTCCCTCTCCCCCTCCCCCCTCCTCCTCACTCACACACACTCTCCTCGTTAGTCTCTCGCTCTCCATTCTCTCCACATTACCAAACAACCTCTGTGCATTTCTCCTAACGCTTTCTCTCAATTCCACACCACTGTAGGCATAATATATTATGACACAGTATTATATGTAACTACGGTATGTAACTGTATAGTTATAGGTAACAATAAAATTATATAAAACAGGTAGTTATGTCTGAAGTTCTCCAGGAAGAGACAACCACACATCCCCTAGCCTAGACTAATCAAGAATGCCAAACACCTCTGACCATGTGCCGGAAACATGACCGATAAACACACACACACACACACACACACACACACACACACACACACACACAAACAAACAAACATACGTATGCTCACAAACTTTAGTCGGAAGCTAGAGGGGGATATAAGTCCGATATCACATGTAGGAAGGTTAGAGAAGGAAAGAGAACCAGAGAGAGAGCCAGGCAGAATGGGTTAGAGAAGGCCTGAGAACACAATGATGGGCAGAAGGCAGGAGATAGGGTCATCTAGGAGGCTTTGCCGTCTCGCTAAGTTACGCTGAAAATCACAGTTCGATATAACTGTGTACAATAAACTCCGTAACCCAAGAGTGCTCTGTAACTCACCTCGCTTGTTATACACAAAGGGGGAAGGTAAGATAGAGAGAGACCTACCAATTCACTCTAGGCGACGACACACCATTTTGCTAAGTAGCGACAAGTTCGAGTCATATTACGTCTCATGACTTTATTCTGGCAGTGCTTCGACGATTTACAATCAGCCTCCCTATCTCTCTACATGTACCTACGGCTACGCTCATTGAGACCACAACACTCCTTCACGTCCGCATTTTTCAGTGTCTCTCTATATAACTCCACATGCTCCTCTCAGATAACTCATTTCCTCTGCCGTCAACCTTGAATTGAGACACATTCGTATCTCAGTCCGACATTCAGATAGAAAAATTCACTCAATTCTCCATCCACAAGCACTTCAGACTTAGCACTATCATATATTCTCCTCGCGACATTCAGCAGCTTCCCATTTACTTGGCCTATTATTTTCTTAATATTTTCCACATTCTTGGTCTATCCACTCTGCCACATGCTTTCTCCAAATCCATGAAGACCACTTACAACTTCTTTCACTTCTCTAGAAACTGTTTCACTAAAGAATTAAGGATGAATATCTCATCAACACAACCTCTTCCCTTCCTAAAACGTCTCTGTTTTTTCTCCTTTTCCCCTTTTCCTTTCTACAGGGGAATGCTTATACCTGACTGCCAATCCTCCGGGACTCGACCATCCTCTCAGATCAATCTGAACATCTTGCAAATCCATTCTACTACCATTTCTCCCCCATGCTTCAGCATTTCCTCACACACTCCATCAATTCCTTGGACACTCCCCATTTTGACTTTCTTCATTGCTTCCACTAATTGCACTGTACTTATCCTTTCCTCCTTTCTCATCTGCCTTCTTCTCTCACTCATTCCCCAACCACTTATTCACATTACTTTCAATCTCTTTATTTAACAATTCATTAAAGTGTTCTCTCAATCTCCTTACTTTTCTTCCTTCTTCAATAGCAATCTACCATTTTCATACTTCACTCCCATACTACCTTCTTTATCTCCCTGTCTAACACTTTTTACCTCCTTCCAGAACATTTTCTTACATGCCCTCCACTTTACACTGAAATTCCTTCCATATTCCTATATCCACTCTTTTCTTTCTTTCTCTCTCTTACCAAACTTTTTATCTCTATCTTCTTCTCTACATATAACTCAATTCCATCTCTCAACTTCCTCCGTGCCTCTGTCTTCCATCCATTCACTAAGTGCTTTCTTCTTTTGCACCAAAGTTTGTCTCACATCTTCATTCCACCATGCTGTTCCTAGCATCTCCTTTCGTCTTGCATCTCCTCTTCATCCCACGCACCACCTCTCATGCTGCACAAATTTCTTCTGTGAATATCTTGCACAAACCTTCCACCTCCCCCATCTGCTCCAAATCATATTTACCCAATTGTTCCTCCACTTCTCTTATATTCTGCCTTATTTTTTCCTCTTGCAACCTTTCTCCCTTCTTTGTATGGATTCCTTCCTCCTGCCTTTCTCTCCTGTTTGTTCCTTGCATTTGTTCTTTCACCTTCACCACCCCCAACTGGTGGTCAGAATTTCCACTCCCCCAGCCTCTGTATGCTCCTGCATCCATTACATACCTTCTCATTCTCTACTCCACACAAACATAATCAATCATTGCCTTCCGTTCAGTCAGTTCACCACCGACACTCTCATCTCTCGCCATGTAAACCTGTGGATCGTTTTGTGCCTAAAGAGGGTACTGGCTATCACCAACCCCTCCTCACACAAATGTCCACTCGAGCACTGTCATTCTTATCCACTTATGCAGGCACACCCCACTCACTAACTGCTCCATCCACCTTCACATTCCCTACTTTTCCATTCATATCTACAATCAAAAACACTCTCTTAGTCCTCAAACTTTTCCATTCATGTTTCCACACTTGCCCAGAACTCTTCTTTCACTCTGTACACACCGTCTTCCATTGGTGCATATACACACACAATCGCCTATGCTTGTATTCATACTTTCAATCTTACCTACACAATCCTTGAACCAACCGATCCATACTCCAGTATATTCTCCTTCCATGTCTTGCACACACACACACACAAAAAAATGCTACAAGATATAACTGTTCTCTGATGGAAGATCAGGGCAATGAGAGCAATATCTTCCTCTGTCTAAATCTTGCTGAGAAAAACATCTAAGTTACGAGGGGTGTTGGATTGTATATGTGTATTTCTTTCTTTTTTTTTTTAGAAGATGAAGAGAGGAAAGAAAAACAGATAAAAATCCATATACTTTGTGACAGGTGTCCTACATTCATAAAGATCTATTACAGTTGGACTTGAATAGCTGTGGGTTGACGGTAGGGGAGAAACTATTCTGAGGAAGCGAGTTCCAAAGAGATGCGGTTCGGGTAATAACAGAATCCTGGTGGGTTAAAAGTTTTACAAAATGGAAGTGCGACAGTCCAGTCACGAGCACAACTAGACGCTAACGGCCCTGGGGAATGCGTGAAGAGTTGGCACAAATCATGTAATTTTGTCAGAGAGTTTATCATAAAAGTATCTGTAAAACAATGCAAGAAAAGCAACATTCTTTCTTACTTGTACGGGAGATAGTTCATTCGTAATTGCAGGGTTACTAATAATTATTATAGTTTTGTTCTGAATTTTGTCCAGTAGTTTTAGTGCAACCTCTCCACATCCATTCCACAAAGGTGAGCAATATTCAAGCTGAGTATGCACATGACTTGTAAATTATAGTTATTGCTCTTCAGTGAAGAACCTACAGGTTCTGTACAATAATCCAAGTTTCTTTGAAGCGGTTTTAGCAAGTGATCAAACATGAGAGGTTCAGCGGAGGGCATTCTTAAATGAAAATTTCAATACTTTTTAAGATAGGAATATTAGTAGCACTGAAGGTAACTTATGAATCAGGGAACATCTGTCTATCAGTAAATTGTATATATTTGGTTTTCCTAGCATTAAATGTGAGTGTTATTTTGTGCCCATACAGTGATCTTAGATAAGTGTTGATTTAAGGAGATGGCTGTACTGATTTGCGAGTTACATATACTAAACCATGTGAACGGGTGTTTAAGTGTGAAGGAACTGTGAAGTGTTGAGCCATCTGCATATGAGTAAATGGGATTATGGGTGACAGATAAAGAGATCATTAATATGAATTAGGAACAGGGTTGGAGCCAGGACTGATCTTTGTGACATGCTGGCAGTAACTGAGTGGATATTGGATTATACATCACCCATTTTTGCTCTTATTTTCTGTTGCTGAAATGTGAGGAAATCAGTGGAATAAAAGATGATATGCCATGAAAAGGGAGTTTGGATACTAGGGAATGGTGCCACACTATCAAATGTATTAGAAATATCAAGGGCTGCTGCATGAGTTTCTCCGTGCTGGACAATTAGCTGATGGATGGTATGAGTCAAGAGACCGAATATATCAACAGTGGATTTTTCGTAGCGAAAACCGTACTGTATGTCACTAACTAAGTTGTTGGATTCAAGATGTTTAACAATGTGCTTATTAATTACGTTCTCAAATGTTTTACCATGAGAAGATGCGATAGACACTCGTTTGTATTCAGAGGAGTCAGAGGAACTTCCTTTCTTCGACATTGGGTGGATATTGGCTTCTTTCCAAGAACCAGGAAATGAAAAAGTACGTATAGTCTTAATTTAGCAAGAAAATGAGCAAGTTCAGGGAAACACTTTTCCAGAACGATTGGAGAAATTCCATCAGGACCAAGAGCTTTGTTGGCTGGAAAATTGTCTAGGATGGATATTATGTATTTAGTGTGTATCTTAGTGGAACAATTTTTGGAGAGTCAATTTCTAGTACGGGTATTGTACGTTCTGACCTACTTCCCCTAAGGTAGAATTTCTCTCGAACGTACTAGCAAGGATGATTGCTTTTCCACTTTGTCATTTATAATGTTTCCATGTGAAGATTTCAATTGGGAATGAGTGATGATTTGCTAAAGTTATTATTGAAAGAATCGACACATGAACAGAATATTCAATTTTTCACCAGGATTTTTTAATTATTTGGATGCTTGGTTGTGAAGAAACTGTGATTTAACTAGATTAATACTGCTTTTGCTTGGTTTCTAGCAATTTTAAATTGACCGAAGGATTCAGATTTTTTTTATTTTAGTAAAAGTTATATACTAAGGATTTTTGGGTCGTAGCTCTGACACAATTGCTGTCAAACTATTTTGAAATGTCTGTTCTTTTGGTAAATTGTTAGTCGGGTATGAGCACTTCCATACCAGCCTCTATTAAGTCATTAATGTAGGACTAGGTAGAATTGATGTCAGTGGAGAAGATAGACTGCCATGGAATATCACCACTATAATTTCTAAATCCTTCCTAGGCTGCCCTGTCAAACTGCCATCTGGTCACCCTGACTGGTTCAGAAAGGGGAGGTTTGGGACAAGTAAGTAATGAGGCTTTGATAAGATTGTGGTCGGAGGATCCAAGTGGTAACAGTACCTCTACCTGTATTGATCTGGGTTATTTGTAAGGAACAGGTCCAAGAGACAGGCGCTATGGTCAGGATTATCTGGAATTCTGGTTGGTTGGTTTACCAATTGCCTGATAAAATGAGTCTGCCAACTGCTTTCATTCTAGACCAGTATTGTCAGTCCTGGCAGAATGCAATAGCCATTGTACATTATGGATGTTAAAAACACTCAAAATGATAAATTCAATGGTAAGGGTGAGTTTAAGGTTGGTCAACTGTGTGGAGCAATAAACTATTCAGATGTATCTGGTAATATTTGGGTAATTTAGTTTCTATAATGAATAATCAAAATTATCTGAAGTGAAGTTCAAAATAGTGTCAATTGCATATTTAGATCTGATATAACAACAGGTGCCACCCATGTTATGGAAGTTTGTGAGGAGATGGTAACCAGTAAAAGGTGGCCGAGGCTAGGCAGCTAGAGGCAAATCTACACTCCTGGTGACCACGGTACATGCTATTAAAAAAAACTTTGGACGTCTCTAGAATTTTGAGTAGATAAAACTACAGTCATCACCAGAAATTACTCTCTCTCTCTCTCTCTCTCTACACTCCTGGTGACAATACACACCAACTGAAAAATCTTCACGGAACTAGTTGGAGAAGAACAACTTATAGTCATCTCTAGAAATTCGATGTTTTTCGCACAAAGCAAGAATATCAGTGACTCCTTCTAACCGCAACACAACTAGGCTTGTGATAACTGTATCTGTTTTGTTTTTTGTTTTTTTGCGCTAGAATGACAGTGTTAGTAGTACTTAATACCTGGTAATGGAAAGGGCTACCTTCAAGTGTTGGCGCCGATATGACCGGGTGGGAAGGTTGCCTGGTTATAAAAACTTTCCCCAGTCCCCTCACTATCCCACGAAAGAAGGGCGCCGGACTGCAGCGAGGAAGGTAGAAACAAAGTTTGGGCTGCAGTTGTATACAAAAGTTCTTACGCCTCTCCTGTCCCTGTTTCTTGGATGGATTCGTAAATGTTTCGATTATTATGACACCACTGACAAATGTGTATATTGTGCTGGTAGTTCTAGGTTAGTAGTTTATATCTGGAAATATGAGGAATATTCTAGAAATTATGTGTTATGCCATAAGATTAGGTTAATGTTTTGTATCTGGAGATGTGATGAATATTCAAGAAATGTCAACATGTCTGTTTGATTTTCTTTCTCTAATACATTAGGAATTAGTTCTTGGCATTATTGTTATTGTGTGTTGTTAGTGTGGGAAAATGTGAAATCTCCCCTAAGCTCAAAAATATGCATTACTACGCAGCAAAATGTGATTTCTCTCCTAGGCTGTGGAGTGGTCGGTGCTGTTCTGGGGGGTTGAATCGGGAGGTAAAGAGACTGTCCTGCCTCCGAGACAGCCTGTAACAGAGTCAGTTATTTTGCAGCAGCCAGTCGGTGAGGCAGTGGCAGTTAGTGAGCATGTGCCAGTCATACAGTGAGTCAAAGGGTCAGTAATGGAGAGTCAATAAGTCCGTGAGTCTGTGAGTAATGAACAGAGTGAGCCAGTCACTGAGTTAGTGAGTTAGACAGTGAGAGTTTGTTAGTGGAGGACTGAGTAGTCAGTCAGAGTTAGTCAGTGAAAGGGCAATGAGCGAGCTGCAGTGAGTGAGGACGGTAGTAGCAAGTGAGAGAGAGCGAAGCTACAAGGTTTTGCAAGTGTACCTTTGTTGTGCTTTGAAGAATTAAAACCTAAAGTATTCAGCGGCTTTTAATTAACGTCCTGGCTTGTTTATGCGTCGTTCTTGACCTGTCAACGAACCCTACAGTGTAACAATTTGATGTCAGGAGTAGAGATACGTTTTGAGAGACGGAGGTGCGTGGACAGGCGGCCAAGATGGCGGACGTATCTCTGGCAGATATACTGGCATTGTTTTGAGCACATCATGAAGAACAAAAGAAATATTGAGAAGCACAGCATGAATAACAAATGAACGATATACTCGTGGTGTTGAGCACATGAAGAACAAAAGAAATATTAATAACAAAAAATATATAAAAAAGTTCAGATAGAAGAAAAAAAAGAAATATCAAGGAGCACAGCTTGATCAAAATAAATATCTAGAAGGGCAAAACAAATATCGAGAACAACAGAGATATCAAGAAGCACAGCTAGAAGAACAAAAGAAATATCTTGAAGAACAAAACAACTATCGAGAACAAAAGAAATATGAAGATTAACAAAAAGAAGCTAAAGCATGACTCCACATAAAAGTAGAGGAACAGCTAATTGGGCAGACAGGAGCTTTGCCAGCTATTTGAGGAACTACAGGTTGGGACCAGGAAACTGAAGCAAAAACAAAGGGTGGTATACAGCAATGTAGAGAGAATAAGCGACTAGGTAAGAGAAGTGAGGAAAGAGGTTTCCTGTACAGTGAAGCTAATAAGATGTGAAATACAGGAAGTAACAGAGTCAAAGTCCTTGGACAGTGCTTGGTTGTGAGTCAGCACTCAGCACACTCCGTAGGTGCCTGTGACAGGTGCATGGAGATGGATGGTGAGACTGAGGGAGTACCGTCCCCAGTTGTCCTCAACACGGGATCGGACACGATTTTGGTGCAGGTGGATGTGTTGGGTCATCGTCAGTTTCCAGAGACTCTGCAGTGGCTGTGTGGAGTAACAGGGCACGGCACTGGGCTGAAGGGACTGGTGCGTGCTGGGATGCGGTGGGAAGAAAGGATACCTTGGCTTTGTGTGTTGCTGGTTTTGTGTGTTGCCGATAACAGGGACTCCTGCATCCTGGGCTTGATCTGCCTGGTGTCCTGCTGTTGACTGTTTGACTTCCAGTCAGTGCGAATGTGGTTGGGAGAGAGTAGTGTTCTGCTGAGGGCTGTGGAGCTTGGAAGTTTACTAGTGATGACCAGGCAGACTACAGTTTTCCCATCTCAGTTACAGTTGCTACTGCCCTGCACGATCAGTGATGCATTGCATGCTGCTCTTGTATTGGTGGAGCGCAGGAGCCGTGGCATGATAGAAGGGGGAGTGGTGGTGGGCAGGAACTTAATTGATCCTACAGAACAAGATTGTCATACCCAACTTTTCACTTCGTCCTAGTATGATACATCGGGACATTGTTGTGCCAAGAAGTCGATCAGGAGACACCAAGCAGTGCATGCAAGAGGAGTATGATTGCGCCTCAGGAAGAACTACCTGACCATTTTGCAAGGACAGCCCGGTATCTGGAGAATGGAGCACATGAAGAGGCTTTTGGTAAGGTATGCTGCTGTGTCTTCTCTAGGAGACCTTAATCTGGGAAGTCTGAGTGAAGCCGAGGAGCTGCTCGACACCGGAGATGAAAGAAATGCCCAGTAGAGTGACAGAGTGATTGATAGCAGAGACATTCTAGATGCTGTGATGGAAATTGAGAGGTCATCTGCATATAATGAGCTTCATACACCATCAGGAAGTACTCATACACTGATTATATTGTTGATGACCACAGAAAATAGAGTAACACTAAGGATACTCCCCTGTGGTACCCCATCTTCAAGTGCACAAGCATTAGAAAGCATTCCTCCCACTCGGACCCTTAAAAAACGGCTTGATAAAAACTGCTGAATAAAAATAGGCGAGCACCCACAAAGACCATGAAGAGAAAGTAAAATGCCTTGACTCCAGGCAGTGTCGTATGCCATCTCCAGATCGAAGAAGACCGTGATCTGGTGGTTGTTAGTGGAGAAAGCCTCATAGACAGAATTTTCCAAGGACAGTAGGGCATCAATGGTAGACTCCATATTACGAAAACCATATTGGACTGGTGATAAGTAATTGTCCCTCTCCAAATACCACATGCGCCAGCCATTTACCATCTCCAACACCTCGTAAACGCAAGAGGTCAAAGATATGAGACTATAGTTTGTTGCCTGCAGATGATCCTTTCCTGGCTTAGGAATGGGGATAACCACAGCAACACCCCAAGAAGATAGACTGTAGTACCAGTTGAACAGGGCAGTACTCCCGGGGTGGATGGCAAGCTGGTGATAGGGAGAGCTGAAGCTCCCGTTTCACCAGCCCTCAGGACTTAATCCTGACCATCTCTGACCATCTCCCTTTGCTGAACATTTTCAGTGCTTCATTTACACAGAGGGTAAGCCAGCATACCCTCTTAATTCCTCTACCTTCAACTGCCTATACCACACTACACGCACATAAAATATAACACCACCTAGTCACACTCCCTTTAGCAATGGCCGCTGCAATATTACTATCAAACGAGGTGGTACCTCATATTGCCACCACAAGCAGGGTAGGGCTGGCGGCAGAGGGTCCTCCCGGTCGCCATCAAGCAACTGTGCTGGCAGCGACTGTTGCAATTTCCAGTCATGCTCGTCAGCAGAGACGTGAAGGTGCGGCCTGTTTCTTTATCAATATCTGTGGTCTAAGCACCAATTTAAATTCAATTCATTTTTTCCTACAGTCCATATCCCCTCTGGCTCTATTCCACACAGAACCACAAATCTCACCTTCTACTAAAATATCCCCGTTTTGTTTTCCTGGTTACCATCTCCTCACAAACTTCCGTAACAAGGGCGGCACCTGTTGTTATAACAAATCTCAATATGAAATTGACAGTATTTTATGTCACTTCATCCAGTTTTGATTACTCTTTGTATAAACTAAATTATCTAAATGTTGCCATTATATCTGTGTAGTCTATCGCTTCCCCAGTGCTTCTTCAGAATTCAATGTATTTGACTCTATATCCACACAGTTGAGTAACCTTGACCTTGCCCTTAGCACCAAAATTACCATTTTGGGTGATTTTAATGTACATAACGTTGAATCATTATTGCATTCTGCCAGGACTGATGATGCTGGTCTAAGTGCGAGCTGTTTGCAGAATCGTTTAATCTCACACAGCTGGTAAAGCAACCAACCAGAATACCAGATAATCCTGGCCATACTGCCCATCTCTTGGATATATTCCTGACAAATTATCCAGATCAATACAGGATAGAGGTACTATCACCACTTGGATCCTCTGACAACAATCCTATTAAAGCCTCATTAGTTAGCCCCCCCAAACCTCTCCATTCTGAACCTGTTAGGGTGACCCAATGATACTCTGATAGGGCAAACTGGGATGGATTTAGAAATTATCTTGCTGAGATTTCATGGCAGTCTTTCTTCTCTAGCCCCTTAACTGCGGGTCACCACTTCCGTGATGCTCGGGCGCAATGGATCATACCGAGGGGCGTCACTTTTGTGATTTTGTGTTGTTTTGAATTCGCTGGGCATTCAGGTGGTGACTTGTATCATTTATCAGCACT
>JAGKTI010004025.1:1410-11972 GCA_018397915.1 Birgus latro | reverse complement strand
TAAGGTAATTGATAGTGTCATACACCTGGAATTGGCTAATTATCACTTGGCAACATCCAACCTGCACTCGTTCGCTAATTTCTCCTGCTTTTTTTTCCTGTGAAATATGCCATATGAGCTATTCTTGTAATATAAATGTATATAAGAAAGGAAGGGAGAAGCCTGAGTGATATTTATATTCACCTGGAACTACCTAATTTATTATGTATTGTCTACATTTCGTACGACATATTTCTTAGCATATACATTAGTAGCTGACATTTTCAACTCTTAGCTACCGAGATACGTACATCTCAGTTCAATGCCGTCCTTCATCGTGGAGGCACACCGCAGTCGCGCCCCTCCATTTCTGCCGCTTTTGCGCCCATTATAAAAGGCCTTGTGACCTCTACCCCTACTAAACTTCGTGTGGGAAGCGGAAAAGGACTGTAGATATATATAAGTGTAATAAAGTACTAGAAATAATAAAGTGTGAGTGTGTATATGAATAAGAAATGACAATACGAGCTGCGAATTAGTGCGAGTGGGAGGCTCGTACGCTCTCATATTTTACATTGCTTTCACAGTTTTTTTTTTTTTTAGTATGGATTCCAAACTACTTGGAAATCATTGAATAGTGTTTCTAGTGTTATTATCTGGCATTGGTATTCATATTACGGGAATTCGGGATGTGTAAAGTGGAGACTTAGTTACACAACTTCAGAAGTTTTCACAAGTCCTACGGTAGTCGACGAGTGCTAAAAAAAACATCCCAGGAGAAAGCTGAAGGTATGTGCCCCGCGGTTTAAGGGTTAGTGATGCCAATTCTACCCAGTCCCAAATTAGTGATTTAATACTAGCTCGTATGGATTTATTCATACCAAGTCAACAGATCACTAAATGATCAAACTCTTCAAAATGGTTTGACAACAACTGTGCCAGAGCAACAGCCAAGAAGTCATTAGCATATAACTCTTACTTAAAATCAAAAACATCTGAATCACGCTGTAAATTTAAAATTGCTAAAAACCATGCAAAAGATGTAATAAATTCGCTAAATCAGACTTTCTTAATAATCAAACATCATAACTACTTAAAACAACTTTACTGACAATAGAATACTCTGGTCAACTCTTAATTCTTTCAGTAAAAACTTAACAAGTCATCATCCATTTCTCCACTAAAATCTATAGATGATTTTAGAAATGACCCACGTGGGAAAGCAGATATCTTTGCCAGTACATTTGCCAGAAATCCTACCATAGAGGAAGTCAGTCAGAATGTCCCAGTACTAGAACTTGATTCTCCCGAAGCTGTTCCACTTAAAATACAGACAAGATACGTAAAATCCATCCTAGACAATTTACAGACAAGATACGTAAACTCCATCCTAGATAATTTACCTACCAACAAAGCTCCAGGTCCAGATGGAATTCCTCCAATTGTTTTGAAAAAGTGTTCCCTAGAACTTGCCCCTGTTCTAGCTAAATTATTCAGACTATGCATACGTACTTCTTCATTCCCCAATTCATGGAAAGAAGCCAATATCCACCCAATTTCAAAGAAAGGAAGATCCTCTGACCCCTCTGATTACAGACCAATAGCCGTCGCGTATCTTGGTAAAGTATTTGAAATTTTAATCAATAAGCACATAGTTAAACACCTTGAATCCAACAACTTAATTAGTGATAAACAATATGGATTTCGCCACAAAAGATCCACCATTGACATGCTCAGTCTCCTGACTTATACCATCCAGCAATCAATCGACCTACATGGAGAAACTCATGCAGTAGCCCTTGATATTTCTAAAGCTTTCGACAGAGTATGGCACCGTTTCCTGCTGTCCAAACTCCCTTGCTATGGAGTAACGTCTTTTGTTCCTCTGCTTGCCTCATATCTCAGTGACAGAAAAGTATGAGTAAAAGTAGATGATGTATATTCCAATTTTCACTCAGTTAACGCCGGCGTGCCAAAGGGATCAGTTCTGGTGCCAACCCTGTTCCTGGTTCATATAAATGATCTCTTATCTGTCACCCACAGTCTCATCCATTCATATGCAGATGACTCAACACTTCATAGTTCATTCGCACTCACACACCCATTTACAAAGTCTGATGTTTCTGATTCTCAAGTCAGTACAGCCATCTCCATAAATCAAGACTTATCTATGATCAGTGAATGGGGACAAGACAACCTTGTCTCATTTAATGCTAGTAAAACCAAATATATACAGTTTACTAATAGGAAGATATTGTCAAATTCGTATATTACCTTCAATGCTACTAACATTCTCATTTCCAAAAGTATTGAAATTCTCGGCGTGTCACTTAACAGTGCCCTCAGCTAGACCTCTCATGTCAGATCTTTTGCTAAAACTGCCTCAAAGAAACTTGGATTATTGTGCAGAGTCCGTAACTTCTTCATTGACGAGCAGTTAGCTATAATTTATGAGAGTCATGTGTGCTCTAAGCTTGAATATTGCTCACCCTTGTGGAATGGATGTGGAGAGGCTGCATTAAAACAACTAGACAAAATTGAGAACAAAGCTGTTGGAATTATTAACAACCCTGCTATTATAAATAAACTACCTTCCCTACAAGTAAGAAGGAATGTTGCCTCCCTTGCATTTTTTTACAGATATTTTTATGGGAAATGCTCAGACGAAGTTGTGTCCATTGTGCCACCTCTCCATGCCTTCTTTCGTGCTAGACGGGCATCTGGCAGCGCTCATGACTGGAATGTCAGACAGCGATATTCCAGAACTTCTGCTTATCAGAATTCTTTTATTCCCCGAACTGCATCTCTCTAGAACTCGCTTCCCCAGAGTTGTTTCCCTCCAAACTCTAACCTACAGCTGTTCAAGTCCAACTGTTACAGATATCTCATGAATGGAGGGCACCAGTAATCTGGTGTATGGATTTTTTTATTTATTTGTTTTTCCTTCCTTTGTTCTATTATTATTAAAAAAGTACACCAAATTCTATTATACAGTATAGCTCAGGTAAAGAGGAAAGGGATTCGTCGGACATATGAAGTAAGCAGGCGTATGGAATATCATCACAGCCTGGAGACGAATCATGACACTGTGGCCAAGCCATGTGAAGCTCAGAAACAGAAAAGGGGACATTGCAAGATGTGAAGCTGAGGCTACAGGATTCCAAGCACTGACATTGGCATGCCAAAGGTGATTCAGAGCCCTTTTTAGACAACCAGCAAAATGCTTGACAAACGCCTCAGCAATAGCAAAGGGATCAGTTACAGCCCCACCTGCATCAGATAAAACAGGAGAGGAAGGAACAGGAAATTTGCCTGAAATCTTTCTGACACCATTCCACATCTGGGTGAAGGGAGGAAATGTACCCCCGCCATGAAGCACGTCTGGCCTCCTTTGCACGCGACGTGCATGAGCACGCACCCTCCAGAATGCTGCCAAATATTGAGAGTACCAGCGATGGCGGCGAAGCTGAGAGAAGGTGACCGTTTGCTCCTCACTGCAGAGGTGCATTCAGGGGTGCACAAAGGAACTAGACGTTTAGGGAGTCGACCAGAAGTCCTACGAATAGATAAAAGAACTGCTGAGTGTACTACATCAGTTTATATGTCTGCCTCATCAGCACTACCAAAACTGTCCTCTCTGAACAGTGGCCAGTTCGCCTTATCCTGGTGCCAGTGAGGAAGATGACAGTGTGGTTCACACGCAACAGAGGTTCATAATATCAGGAAGTGATCACTGCCACGCAAATTTGGCAACACACCCCACCTAAAATAAAAAATTGCAGTAGCTGAGTACAGAGACAAATCAATGGCCGTGAAAACACCAGTCTGACTATGAAAGTACGTCATTTCAACTGAATTCAACACCCCCAACTCTTCCTCATCCACCAGAGAAGCCAGCATAGCACTTCTATGATTGATCATACAGTCGCCCCACAGAGAGTGATGACCATTCAGATCACCCAGTAAAAGAATGGGGGATGGAAGGTCACGAACATGCCGGGAGGATCTACCCTCTCAACAAAAGCACATGGTTGGAGATAGAGACTACGCACCGTATGTTGACGGTGCAGGAAAATCTGAGTGGCAACAGCCTGCAGTGGAGTTGAAAGACTAAGACAAGTGAATGGGACATTACAGCGAACTAGGATACCAGTACCATCATGATGTCCTTGGCCAGTAGGAGGATCAAAATAAGATAATGATAACCATGAGGAGTGGATGGAGCAGCATCCCCAACCATAGTCTCCTGGATGCACGTGCATACTAGGGAAAAAGTGGGCAATAAGACTTCGCAGTTCCTCCAAACTAGCACGTAAACGACGACAGATCCACTGAATTATACAGTCGATCCCATAGTGGAGTAGCACTATATCAGGGCACTCCCAGTACCAGAGTTCTGGACACTGGGATCCTTGATGGGTTTCTGAGTACTTGGTCAAGGGTCAGGTTTATCAACCAATTTCCTAACAACAGCTAACCCCTTAAATGAGGAACCTGAGATACCTGATTTTGAGGACAGCAAAGGGGAGGAAGAAGAAGATGGCCAGAAAATGGACTTCTGTCGTGGAGCAACACATAGCTTGGCAGGGGAACTGCAAACTTCCTTAGCCGGACCAGAGCAAGCAGGAATGCCACAAGAAGGAGTACGATCAGCAGCACACCCCACAGGACGAAGATCTTGAGAGGGCAAGGTCTCATGTAGCTAACCAGGTGAATGAACAACCAGGGCATCAGCACTGTCTGGGGATGGCTGGACCGTCATTAAAGTATCATCCTCAGCCTGCACTCGCCCAGACTCCCGAGAAACCTGAGCAGAAGGAGAAGTGGGCTCCACAGCAGAAACCTTTGGTGATAGCGCCATAGTCTCCGAGTATTTGGAGAAGCCCCGGCGACGCTTGCCATGCACAGGAGGGACGGCTGGTGGTTTGGTTATGTCAGGACAAGAAGGATCAATATAGACATCAGCCACCACCATGGAAGGGAGCAAGCTCTCAACCACTGAAATGCGAGCAGAAACAACTGGAGTAGAGGGTGGGCAAACATCGTTCCGACATGCACTACTACTTCCTGGGACAGCATCCATCAAATTACAAGAAGGGGAAGTGGACACAATAATGGGTTTGGGCAACTTCTGGGACACAGAATGACACACAATTGTCCAGAAAGGACAGAAACATAGGTAACCCCTGGCTGGAAGAATCATGTTTGGGCTCACCTTTTTGCTTTAGGAAATGAAACTCTCTCACGTGTTCATATGGACAAAATCTCCTTTTCCAGGAGGTATCTAAGATAGTTTTTGGAAGATATAGCATGAGGACCCCTAAAGTGACAGCATTTAAGGGGTCCTGGACAGTCGCTGGTATGACTTGGTCCGCCACAGGAGACAGACACCAGGAAGGCCAACTTGTGCACGGCAGCAAAAGCAGCTAACATATCCATACCCCTGCTAGTGGAAACAGTGCCTCGGGGTTGGTATTTATGGCTTCTCAGGAAGTGATAGCCAAGCCAACCTCACAAAAGCAGGCAAGGTCAACCTGTCAAATGTCAGAAACAAGGTCGGCATCGAGATCAAGAACCATCTACCTTCTTCTGCAGGCGCTCTACATTCACCACACCAGAAAATCGCAGTTCTTCTAACATTCTTGCCTCTGGGTATCGGAGGAGGTGATGAGAAAATATTGCACCCTTACATAACAAGTGTGTGGAATGCAAGAAACCTCTGCACCAGAAACTGAGGTCAAAGACATCAAATGGGAACTCTCTTCCGGGAAGGAGAGGTTCAGTAAGGATGCTTCTCTGCCCCTGAGACAAGATTTTAGTTTCTCTTTTACAAGCTGATACAACTGCACGGTGTAATTCAAAAATATATATATCCATCACTGATCCACCCACAGAGGATTTCAGCACTAGATATTTTGTAAAAGACTTTAGCACTGTGTCTTCTGGGGTGAACCCCAGAGCCGAACTAACCCGACATGAGGTCCTCCTTGTCCCAGTTGAACACTGGGTCAGAGGAGGAAAGTCCTCAGGGGCCGGGAGAGGTTCCAAAGTGGCAATAAGGGAAGAGTCCGAAGAATGTCTTGGAGCAGATGCAGTCATCAACAGAGTTATTACGAAATGTGGCCATAATATGTACAAAAGAACTTCATTCCTCCTCCCCCCTCCACCCACCATGGAGCCCAACAAAGGGAGTCTTATGCCAGGGATAACACCACTGGCGACCCCAGAGGTAGTGAGAGAGTATACGCATGTAACCACTGGAAGACCTGGGCAAGGGTGACTCTAAGACAGGGGTGTAAAAGTCAACACCTTTCAAGGGCCTATTCCTAATATAGTTTCTGTCTCGAGGGCCAGCAAATATATATACCTGTACGACTTTGCAAGACTGATATTTACAGCTTAATACGAGGACTTACTGGCTTACCAGGAATACGTTTTTAGAGTTAGTGACCTTGAGTATGTAAAATTTGTTTTATTTAATAGACAGTGACACAAATGATTAAAGGTGTATGTATCAATATGCTTTAACCTTAGGCTACAGTTTTTTATAGATTCCTACTTTATTTCAAAGGTACACCTCAGTTCTGCATATACTTAGGCATAGTTTGATTAACTGAGTTATTAAAAAGCTAAGTATAACTCACGATTTCGATTAAAAAAAAGGGGGGCAAGGTTTAATCAGTGTAGGCCTGGCGCACACCGGGTCGTGTTTTTCGTAACAAAATGTTTGGGCCTGGCGGCTCATGCCTTCAGATAGCGGCAATGGCTGCATCTTTGGTTTTGCATGGATTCGTGATATTTATTTACAAAAAGTTTCCCTTTATAAAAACGATATTACTAGCAATTTTAAATTAAAATACTAACATTATGAATAAAAGGTAATTTATGAATTTTCTTTTTCTTACTATTATATTTTCATTCATAACAATTATAGTTTCACGGACAAATAAATCTTACTGCCATCTCGCGGGCCATTTATGACCATCCCGAGGGCCACATTAGGCCCGCTGGCCATGAGTTTGACACCTCTGCCCTAGGACGAAAAGAGCCACCAAGCCCCGCAGTGCCCACTTGACCCTAGCCAACGCATGATCAGCCAATTGACCTGGTCGGACCCATCCAGGCCACCTATCTAGTCGGAATAGGGGACCGAAGAGGTGTATTGCTAGCTACCGGGCGCAGCGTAATCCCCAGGACTCCCCTCTCCCAGCATTACGGGGCGCCATGCACAACAAACACGTGGGAAGGCAACAGTCCCTCCCTAAATCGCAAATGGGCCGGGACAAACAACATCACCAGCAGGCCTCCACTACCAGTGATGTGGGGGATGCTCTGCCTACGAGGCTGACAAATGCCAAACCCTACAAAGGCTGGTACGCCTCCGGAGTAGGTGGTACTGCCAGCCGTACATCAAGTCCCACCACCTTGTCATGACAATCCCCTTCAGCGGGGGTGGAGCCATAGGATTAGGTTTATTTTCTTTATCTGGAGATGCGAGGAACATTCTTGAAATTCTGTATTATACCGTAGGATTAGGTTTATTATATTGTATTTGGAGATGTGAGAAACATTCTAGAAACGATGACATTCCTGTTTTATTTTCATTCCCCTGTACCTTATTTATTAGTTCTTGTCATTATTGTTATTATGTATTATTAATATAAGTGCATTATTGCGTGGGAAAATGTGAGTTCTCTCCTAGGCTCGAAAACATGCATTATTGTACAAGAATTGTGAGATCTTTCCTAAGCTCTAGAATATGTATTACTGAGCGAGAAATTATACTTTCTCTCCTAGGCTCTGGAGTGTTCGGTGCTGTTCTGGGGGGAGTCGGGAGGTAATTAAGGGGACTACCTTGTCTCCAAAACAGTCAGTAACAGAGTCAGTCAGTTAGTTCACAGTAGCCAGTTGATGAGCCAGTGGCAGTTAGTGAGCGAGTGAATTCAGACAGAGTCAGAGACAGAGTCAGTATTGGACAGTCAATGAGTCACTCGGTGAGTCAGTGAGCAACTGACAGAGTCGGTGCAAGAGTTATTGAGCAAGAGTCAGAAAATGAGAGTTAGTCAGTGAAGGACTTAGTAGTCAGTCAGGGTCAGTGAATGAATGAGTCAGAGAGTCTGTGAAAGGACAGTGAACAAGTAGTCGTGAGTGAGGACGGCTGTAGCGTGAAAGACAGAGAGAAGCTACGGTATTTTGCAAGTGTACCTCAGCTGTGCTTGGAAGGAATAAAACCTTGAACAATTAACGGCCTTTGATTAACGTCCTCACCTGTCTTTGCATCATTCTCGACATATCAACGAACCACTATGGTGTAACGCCTATATTATAATCTATTTATGGGTTATTAATTAATGTGACACCGGTTACAAAATAATGTGGATATTATCATCCATCTGTGGGTGATGAATTAAAAAGAGACCATTGACAGTTGTGTACAGGAGCATAATAATCCATCTGTGGGTGATCACAAACACTTGAATTAATGTGATATATGTGCATATTATCGTCACTACATTCACTAGCTGATGGCAGGTCACATAGTCCATGAGTACTGGGGATGTGCCACAACATAAATATGTGGTGAGTTCACGAGCAGGGGGTATGGAATCGGTGACGTCAGTTGGTGATAAACTATATCACTAAGATAACAAAGACATAATGCTTGTTATCATGCAACATAGCATTACAATACCTCTAGAATTAAAATACCCTGTCATTTATTCTCCACTTTATCATGCTGACACAGTGTGTGCTACGCTGCAACAGAAAATAATCCAGTTAAATCCGCTGCAGCATTTCGGTGAATGTGTTAGTAAGGTGAGTATCGGACAGTGGATACTGGCCAGTGAACGAGAATAGATTAGTGTACTACCTCTTTTTCTCACGCTGCATTCAGTCATCACTTATGATTATTCGAACTGAAATTTGTATGCCATTGGTTGCCAATGGTTATATGAAAAAATTCTGGGCAAGTGTAAAAAAAAAAATAATAACTATCAAATTCTGGATGGCACGATACCATGTTTGTACCTATAATTAGCGCTTGTCACTTTTATTCCCCAAGCTACAGAAATTTCTGTACTTATTTCAGATGAGATAAGGCTTTAGATAGTAGCACGAGTCACAAGCTTTCGTCATCAAGTACATTAGCTATCTAGAATCTAGATGTATCAAATGAATTATATGAGTACATTAGCTATCTAGAATCTAGATGTATCAAATGAATTATATGATGCAAATCCTAAACTTGCAACAACAAAAAAGTTCAGTGTCTTGAATGTAATTCTGTGTTTGGGCATTATAAGAGATAATATAATGAAAAACAGCGGAGGATCTTGTAGATACACACGAGTGTACGGCACCATAGTATTGGTGCTCCTAAAATTCCCTTTGTGTCCGCTGACTGTGTTAGAGTTCTATCAAGCCAACTTGGACCGGATTTTCGTCCTTTTGCAGCTTATTGTAAAAAGCTCACTGGCAGGAAGGCAAAACTATGGCTCTGCATCTCTTGCATAACACTTCTTCGTGACTAGTATTGCATTCTATTATCAATCTGTTGTTACAACTGACGTTTAAAGATAGAAGGAGGGCAGTTTAAGACCACGTTAGAGTAAAAACAGTATAGTCAGTGGCAGTCGAGCTAAAGTGTGTACTACTAATGCACTGTTGTTCTGGTGGGATTAGGTTAGTGATTTTTAGGAAATGTGGGGAACACTCTAGAAATTAACCCTTCCATGGCCGTGCCTCCGGAAATTGACTGGCCTCCCTGGCCAGTGCTGGGACCATTTATTTCAAATTTCGAAAATCGATTTTTTGTCTGTACCAGCTTGAAGGGTATCGTATGGCGCGCCTGACAATGCAACTTTTAGCTTCCTCAACCCATCCTGTGCTTCGCAATTAAGTGCAGATAAATTCGAAAAGTGACCACATACACGTCAGTGAAAACTATGCAGAGGAGCTGAAAATCATCGCACGAAGAAACATCCATATTTTCACCCCCCTAAAAGTTTCAGTGTTTTTGAAATGGTTTGAAATGACTAGGTATATGTATTACGAATAAAATTAGCACATAATCTAGGAGGTAACAAAAAAAGATCATATTTTAAAAGTTTCTTGTGTTAATGTAAGTATCAGGTTATTGTTGTAGTCTGCGTGGTGTAGTGTGTGTCAAAAGAGAGGCGAGAAATGCTATTACTCTTACCAGATAAGGGTGTTCCTTTGATTAGATGACTACTGTATAGTATATATTATGTACTGGAAGAGAACAGGAGTTTCTCTCTACACCATTTGTTAGTGCTTATTTCTGATATCATACCATTTTAATAGTTTCACTTTATTATTCTCGTTGCAGAATTATCACTACCATAATTACTGTACTAACTGTTGTGTAAAACTCCTGCGACTAATGTTCATTTTTAACAAGGCACAGGGGCGTAGTGAAAGGGGGGGGGAGGCGGAAAGGGCTGCCCCCCGTTGAGGGTGTTGAAATCGTATGGGGCTAATAAAATAATAATAAATAATTATATATAAATAAATAAATAACTTGCGAGAGAGAGAGAGAGAGAGAGAGAGAGAGAGAGGGA
>JAGKTI010004024.1:39533-53036 GCA_018397915.1 Birgus latro | reverse complement strand
CTCTTCTAGCCCTGCACTTGGCAGCCAAGTACTCCTCCGTTACCACCATTCTTCCATTCACGGAAAAGCATTCTTTTCTCCTTAACTGCAGCTTCTACACCCTCATCCCACCACCAAGTTACTTTATGTCTTGGTGGGCCTCTTATCCAACCGCATATTGCATCGGTAACTCTCAAGAGGTTCTTCTTAAGGGCTCTATACGGTTCATTAACGCCTCTATCTACGGCTTCCTGTTCAGCCACCACTCTCCTCATCTCACTATAAAAGGCATCCCTTACTGATTGGTTTCCCAGCTTCCATATTTTCCTCCTAGGTACATATGTCCTCCTTCTCATCACTCGTTGCTTAAGCACCATGTCACAAATCAACAGTTTGTGCTGCTGCACACACTCCTCGCTTCCTATAACTTTAACATCCCTCACTAATCTCTTATCAATCCTCCTGACCAGAAAATAATCTATCTGACTACTATTTCCCCCGGACTCGTACGTAATCAACCGGCTGATTCTTTCCTCAAATGTGTGTTGCACACAATCATGTCCATAGCCTCCCCAAACTCGAGTATTCTTTCCCCTTCTGCATTCCTCACACCATATGCACATCCTCCATGGACTCCTTCATAACCTTGAGCTGCTTCACTCACATGACCATTTAAATCCCCTCCCAGAACCACTACCTCATCATCACCCATACCACTCACTACATGTATTAAATCATCCCAAAATCTATCCTTCTCTGCGTCATCCAATCCTACCTGTGGAGCATATGCCGATAGAACTGAAATAATTTTCTGCCCGATCAAAATTTTCACTACTAATATCCTATCACTTACTCTCATAACATTCATGACATATTCCACCCATTTCTCTGCAACCAACACACCCACACCCCCATATCCGTCAGTTCTCCCCTGCCAAAACAACTTATAGTAGCAATCCTTCCCAACAATTGTTCTGGCTGATCCACCCCTGTACCGGACTTCCTGCAAACATGCCACATCCACCCACCTCCTACTGAATGCCTCAATGACTTCCCCTGCTCTTCCTCTCAAACTTACCACATTCCACGAACCCACCCTAAACCCCCTGGGTGATTTGCTGTCCTCAGGCTTGCTTTGGTGCTTGTTTTTGTTCATAGTCATAGTCGGTAAGATAAAGGGGGGTAAACATTCCAAAGGCCCGACCCACTGCACAGACCCAGGTCCAGGCAATGGATCTGGGACCCCTAGCCTACCAGCTTACCAGTGGCAATGGTAGTGGCCTCGGGGCACCTTGCCAGGACAGCTGCAGGGACACCCTCCAAGTGCGGCTTGGCACTGCAACTGCCCCGCCATTATACACCCACTGATAGGGCAGCCTCCTGGGGCGCTACTCCCAGGTTCGGGCCCCTCTCTATTGAGCGGAAGCGGCAGCCTAGGAACCACATTGCCCTGTACCCTCTAGCACAGGTTCGAGCCCCATCTCGCCCCGGACCCATGATCTATGCCGGTGGAACCCTAGTCAAGCCTCCCCTCAAAGTCCGCCACTAGGTAGCAGGGGCAAAGTTTTCTGGCCGCATGCCCTTGCTGGCGTCAACCCCTGTAACGTAGTGGGATACGTTGTGTAATATGTAAAGCGCATATTCTGTAGTGCATAAAATAGTTAGAGGAAATGTTTGGGAGAGTATGCTGGTCTACTCTCCATGTTACTGTCACACTGAAAAGGTCAGCAAAGGGGGATGGTTAGGTAGCTAGTGAAACAGGAGCTCCAGCTCTCCCTATCACCAGCATTCCCATTCCCCTCAGGAAGTCCGGTATAATTATTCCTCTGTACAAAGGAAAAGGGGAAAAAGCAGTGTGTGGTAATCATAGGGGCATTTGCCTTCTCAGTGTAATAGGAAAAGTATATGGTAGGATACTTATTGACAGAGTTAGGGAAATTACTGAGGAATTAGTTGGAGAACAACAAGGTGGTTTTAGGAAGGGAAGAGGTTGTGTAGACCAGATATTCATTCTTAGATCCTTAGTGGAAAAGTTTCTAGAGAAGGGCAAGAAGTTGTATGCAGCCTTTAAGGACCTGGAGAAAGCATATGACAGGGTGGATAGACAAGGTTTGTGGAAAGTATTAAGAATATATGGAGTGGATGGGAAGTTACTGAAGGCAGTGAAGAGTATGTATGAGGGTGCTAAGGCTGCAGTGCGTGTGGATGGCAAACTGAGTGAATCTTTCCATTTGAAGGTTGGATTGAAACAAGGATGTGTCATGTCTCCATGGTTGTTCAATCTGTACATGGATGGGGTTATAAAAGAGATACAAGGTTGGGCAGTGGATGTTGGAGTAGCCCTAGTGAGAGAGGGCAGTGTTTGGAAACTCCCTGTACTGTTGTTTGCAGATGATACTGTGTTGCTGAGCGAAGACAAAGGGGAGCTGCAAGGCTTGGTAGATGAGTTTGGGAGAGAGTGTAAGAAACGGAATCTAAAAGTGAATGTAGGGAAGAGTAAAGTGATGGTCTTCGAGAGAGGTGAAGCCAGTGAATGTACAGTGAGATTGGATGGGAACGATATGGAGAATGAGAGTGAATTTAAGTACTTGGGCAGTGTGATGAGTAAGGATGGAAGTCTGGAGGGTCAAGTGCTTGAAAGGGTGCAGCAAGGAAGGAAGGTTGCTGGTTCGTTGAAAGCAGTGATAAGAAACAGGGAGGTGAGCATCGTTTTCGTTTATGAAGGCTCCAACATGCTTGCATGCGTAGACCTTGGTCACCTAATGGCGGCTCTCCATGCTGCTCGATCCCTGGCAGCCTCCCTGTTCAGTCCCTTAACCCTTAAGTCACACTTAATGACCTCGTCCCATGTCTTTCTCAGTCTACCCTCCCAACCCCTCCCCCAATATTAACACCTCTCACCCTCTGTACCCAATTATCATCCCCCATCCTCTCCACATGTCCAAGCCACCTCAGCCTACATCTCCTCATCACAACACCAATACACTCCAGTCCCATCCTACCTCTCAACTCTTCCATCGTAAACCAAGCCCCCCCAGGCCTTGCACGCAGGGACACACTGCACATCCACCTAATCATCGTCATTTCTGTACGTTTAAACCTGCGAATATCCTCTTCCTTTACTGACCAGGTCTCACTACCAAACAGCATCACACTCTTAACACATGCTGCATACAAAGACCCCTTAGCACGTAAGGAGAGTCCTTGCAATGTCAGGAGAGGCAACAGCTCCCTGAACTTCTTCCAAACACTTCTCACCCTAGCAACCGAGCTAACTCCAGCCCCACCTCCGGCACATAACATGTCTCCCAAATAACGAAACTCCACACACTCAAGAGACTCACCTGCAAGTTCAACCCTCTCACGCCTAACAATCTCCACCTGCTCTCCCCGACACGCCGCACACATGAAATCAGCATCATCTTGCAGTCTACCTCTAATACCACTACATCTCTTGTGCACCCATTTATCACAAACACTACACAAGATGGAATTACTTCCCACACCCTTGTGGCAAACTGCACATGGCCACTCTCCCTCTCCTCTGATTGTACCGCCACCGACACTAGATATCTTCACTTTTTTTTTATCTGCATTTACCCTTAAGCCCTTGTACCCCATACCATCTCTCCACTTCTTAAATCTTTCCTCCGCCTCCTTTTCATTCTCTGCAATCAACACCAAATCATCAGCATACAACATCTCCCATGGGAGTCCATCTCTGAAGTCACGTGAGAGGGATTCAAGCACCATGATAAACAACAAGGGACTCAAAACTGACCCCTGATGCACACCAACATTCATGGAAAACTCATCACTCAAAGGTCCATTCACTCTTACCTGGGTGCAAGCACCCATGTACATGGCCATAACCACCCTAACCAGCCATTCTTCCAACCCTAGCTTTCTCTAGGGACTCTGTCAAAGGCCTTTTCCAACAACAACAAAATACAATTCCCATTTCTTTCCAATATATTTTTCCTGAATCTGTCAAACAATGAATATGGCATCAGTGGTCCCCCTGCCTGGCATAAACCAATGCTGCATCTCATCGATATTCACTCTTTCTCTAATCATACCTTCTAGAACTCTCTCCATTACTTTCATTATCTGATCTAAAAGCTTTATACCTCTGTAATTTCCCCTTTCCAGGGCATCACCCTTTCCTGTGTACACATTTACAATTACACTCTTCAGCCAATCATCTGGGACAACACACACATATATAATCATATTTATCAGGTCAGTGACTAACCTCACCCAAGTATCTCCATAGCCTCCCCAAACTCGAGTATTCTTTCCCCTTCTGCATTCCTCACACCATATGCACAAGCTCCATGGACTCCTTCATAACCTTGAGCTGCTTCACCCACATGACCATTTAAATTCCCTCCCAGAACCACTACCTCATCATCACCCATACCACTCACTACACGTATTAAATCATCCTAAAATCTATTCTTCTCTGTGTCATCCAATCCTACCTGTGGAGCATATGCCAATATAACTGAAATTATTTTCTGCCCGATCAAAATTTTCACAACTAATATCCTATCACTTACTCTCTTAACATTCATGACATATTCCACCCATTTCTCTGCAACCAACACCCCCACACCCCCATATCCGTCAGTTCCCCCCTGCCAAAACAACTTATAGTAGCAATCCTTCCCAACAATCTTTCTGGCTGATCCACCCCTGTACTGGACTTCCTGCAAATATGCCACATCCACCCACCTCCTACTGAATGCCTCAACGACTTCCCCTGCTCTTCCTCTCAAACTTCCCACATTCCACGAACCCACCCTAAACCCCCTGGGTGATTTGCTGTCCTCAGGCTTGCTTTGGTGACTGTTTTTGTAGTTCATAGTCGGTAAGATAAAGGGGGGTAAACATTCCAAAGGCCCGACCCATTGCACAGACCCAAGTCCTGGCAATGGATCTGGGACCCCTAGCCCACCAGCTTACCAGTGGCTGTGGTAGTGGCCTCGGGGCACCCTGCCAGGACAGCTGCAGGGACACCCTCCAAACGCGGCTTGGCACTGCAACTGCCCCGCCATTATACACCCACTGATAGGGCAGCCTCCTGGGGCGCTACTCCCAGGTTTGGCCCCCTCTCTATTGAGTGGAAGCGGCAGCCTAGGAACCACATTGCCCTGTACCCTCTAGCACAGGTTCGAGCCCCATCTCGCCCCGGACCCATGATCTATGCCGGCGGAACCCCAGTCAAGCCTCCCCCCAAAGTCCGCCACTAGGTAGCAGGGGCAAAGTTTTCTGGGTGCATGCCCTTGCTGGTGTCAACCCCTGTAACGTAGTGGGATACGTTGTGTAATATGTAAGGCGCATGTGGTGTAGTGCATAGGATAGTTAGAGGAAATGTTTGGGAGAGTATGCTGGTCTACTCTCCATGTTACTGTCACACTGAAAAGGTCAGCAAAGGGGGATGGTTAGGTAGCTAGTGAAACAGAAGCTCCAGCTCTCCGTATAACCAGCATTCCCATTCCCCTCGGGAGTACTACCCTATTCCGCCCGTGCTACAGCCTCCTCCAACATGGAAGTGAAAAAGTTGTTACATGACAGTATTGTGATACCAACTCTGACATATGGAAGTGAAGCTTGGACCCTGTTGGAAGGACAGAAGTCAAGAGTGAGAGCAGTGGAAATGAGTTATTTGAGAGGAGCATGTGGAGTCACATGGAGAGACAGACTAACAAATGAGGAAGTGAAGGAGCGTTGTGGTGTTGTCGAGGACGTGATGGGAAGTGTTAGGAGAAACACGTTAAGGTGGTTCGGGCATGTGGAGAGGATGGAGAGTGAAAGACTGACGAGGAGAGTGTATGTGAGTGAGGTGGAGGGGGCGAGAGGGAGGGGGAGGCCGAGGATGAGATGGAGGGATGGAGAGGAGAGGTATATGAGAGAGGGGGGTGTGAGTTGGGAGCGTGGTAGTGAAATGGCAGGGGACAGTGACATGGAGGCGATTTGTTTGTGCCCACCCCGTGCGGGATTGAGGCGTCTGGCAATAGATATAGATAGATAGAATTATTCCGATATTCTAGAGCATTCTGGAATGTAGGTTACCTATACCACAAAACTAACATACACGGTACATAAAATACAGTAATAACAATGACACAATAACAATAATAATAACAGACACAAGAGCGGCATTTTGCTAGCTACAACCCCTAGAATGGTTGTTTAGACAGTTGTTGATGAGAATGTGGATGGTATGACAGATCAGAAAGCTGAGGAAACAAGAGGAAAATGATCAAGGAAGGGAACACGAGGTGAACCAGCCATGTTCATCAGCTGACTGATGTAAACACACAATCAATCTTGGACTGAGTAGGCAATTTTAATCTTTATAACCATATAGGTTTGCACACCTAATTATTTGAAATTCAGTTAAAAATATGTGCTTAATTTAATCATTAATAGAAAATCAGGATTCAGAACGAAAATTTTTTAAGTTAGTAGAAATGTTTCAAGCCTCTAGCGTAACGACTCACCCTGACGGACTTTTGTTTCGTAATAAATATCGATTGATAATGCAGATACTTCTTTTTGTTCTCAAAATATTTTTGGAAAATAGAAGTCTGCCAAGGTGTACTGATGAAGGTGAACCAACCACTCTCACAGCTAACTGATGTAAACACACAATCAATCTTTGACCGAATCGGCAATCTTAATCTTTATCACCATATAGGTCTGCACACCTAATTATTTGAAATTCAGTCAAAAATTTTGTGCTTAATTTAATTATTAATAGAAAATCAGGATTCAAAGCAAAAATTTCTTAAAGTTAGTAGAATTGTTTTAAGCCTCTAGCCTAACAACTCGCCCTGACGGACTTTTGTTTTGTAATAAATATTGATTTACAATGCAGATACACTTTTGTACTCAAAATAAATATTTTTGCAAAATAGAAGTCTGCCAAGGTGTGCTGACAATCTAAATGGGGAAATATCTGCTAACATTAGCCAGCCACTGATCAGCCGACCGAGATATAAACACTGAAGATCTGAAGGGGAAACATCTCCGTATTTTAGCTCCGAAACCTAATTTTGTAACTGAGTTATATTAAGTACAATTTTTTTTATTGCAGTTCGGATAAATAGGTGTGTATGAGCCACTGTGGTGAAAAAAATTAAAATGTTTTCCAATGAAAAGTGCCGATTCGGTATTCAGTCTCACCGAGTCGGGTGAGCTAAGTTGATTAGGAGTGGATCCCATTGAGTTTGTCCATAAGAAAATGTATTTTTTAACTGCTTATGAATTTTATTGTGTCCAAGCCTTCCATAAATTTTACTGTGTTATGCAATAAACTAGTTATAGTGGTATTTGAGAAAGGTAAGAGGCAAATGGGATACTGCCACGAGTTAGGAACTGGTGGCGTAAAGCAGGTTCGTGGCCAAGATGTATTTCATGTGTGAAAATATCTTCTTGTGTGTGTTACAAATGGCCTTTATCAAGTCAAAACCTGTCCCACCCCCTTCCCGTCCATTGATCCCAAGAACAGCGCACCCCCTCCCCTTTCCAATTTTCTGGATCCGCCCCTAACCTCAGTTGGCTGTCAGACTGGAAAAATGAAGTGACTAATAATGAAGGAGCCCCATTTCTGCGTCATAACTAAAGCTCATCGAATTTCACGTAACCACAACTTAGTACTCAGGGGGTGAGGGTATGAAGGTAGCCCAGCTCCATCGCATGAAGACAAACAAACTACAGTACTCGTTTCATTTTTGAAGGCTGCAACATGCTTGCATGCGTCGGCCTTTTTTGGATTGGTGCGTGCAGCATTTTATGACCGGATGCCCTTCCTGATGTCTACCAATGACCCTTGGGTGGATTCGATCCTCCGACCCTACGGCCAGAGCGGAGCGCTCTAACCCACTGAGCCACGGCTGCTACTGTACTGTATATCAAGAGATAAAGTTATTTTGGCGTTTTAATACCTGATAATTTGATTGTGAAGTGTCTGGTAGTTGTACGAGTCAAGATAAGTGCATGAACACACCATTCTTCATATATATCGTACAACTTGGCGAAGAATATATTCTAAATGGCATAAAGGGTAGGTGGGGGCACTCACTTGATGTAGTGCTGATCTCGGGTGTCTGCCCTTTCCTCTCCTCCATCATTTTTTCCTTCCATCCTCTTCTGTCTTTCTTTCCTTCATTCTTTCCTCGTCCGTCTGCCTACGGGTGACTTTACACTCCCTCTCCTGTCTTTCTTTCCTTCATTCTTTCCTCTTCCTTCTGCCTGTGGGTGACTCTACACTGATTGACAAGCCAAATGGTTTCCTGTACACCAGAAAACCATTTACTATGCTTGGTGGTAACCATATAACCAAATTTAGCACCTGGTGGTTTAGTGGGTAATTACAGCACTCCAATCGGATGGAACCCATGAAGGTTTATATCCAAGGGGTGGTTGGGGTTTATTGTTCATGTAATGCCACTCAGGGATGAATGAGGCTCGTCACTCTCATCTTAAATATCAGGACCAACATGCCTAGCCCCGGGTTCCTACACTCCTCATGGGGCAACATAGAATTGGATGATGGATGGATGGACTGATGTGTAGAGGGCTTCATAGCATCTCTTCCTGTCCAATTTATTTAGCATATTACACCTCTGCACTCTCTTGTATGTTATTCATATGCGTTTTAATGTCATCGAAGCCTCTATCAATGATGGAGGAGGATACCGAGGTGTAATGGGAGGAAAAATGAAATTGCTAGGGAAGAAGTGTTACGAATTAGGTGACTTTGAGAAATATCATTAACACCTCTTCCTCAGTGATTTATTCTAGACATTAGATCTCAGAACCTTTCTGTATGTTTAAGATGCAAACTATGTCAACATTAAAGCGATACAAACATAAAAGAGAATGTTAATGTGCTGCATGCCCATTTACAATAAGGTAGCTCAGCTTAGGAACATTTACAACTGTCAAAAATTTAAGAACTGTAAACACCAAAGATCTTAGCCAATTCTTAACCCGCCCAGTCCCGACCGTTTTTTTACCCAGCCTACCCCCAACATCCCAACCGATTTTCAACTTTTTTTTTTTTGGCTCAAACCTCCACTTTTGATGAGAAACCGAAAATACATGGAGAAATTGCCCTCCTGAGGTTAAAAATGTTGATACAGGTTTCATTTAGCCTTAAATTTTCCTTCTTTTTCAGGGTACCTGGCTAAAGAAAATGAACTATGGAAGGGCTAACTAATTCAAAAGACTTTTAATTACGTATTTATTTATTTATTTGGTATGAATTTATGTGTAGTACTAGTCTATACTGGTTTTCACACAATAATATAGGTGATAATAGCATTGTTCACTCACCCAAAACCCCAGTATAAGGCACCTTCCTTTACGACATTATCACCTCATCATTTTTGATTGTTTCTACCTCTAGCTTCTTTGTCCTCCACCTCAGGAATCACTTTCATCGTGTATTTCGTCACTGGAAAGATTGTGGGGCACCATATCTTTACTGGCCAGGTTAATGCTAACAAGTGAATTGCCCAATGTGGGGGGGAGGGGGGGTTAGGTGGGGCCAGGCAGTATCCCCGCTTGAAAGCAGGTAGAGGAAAGTCTCCCACATATACCTACCAAAAATCACCCGCGAATGTTGAAAAATGTGCACACAATGAGCCTTGCAATTGAGTGACGTACGATGCACGTTGGTGGGTCTGTCCTCGGGAAAGAGTAGCGACGTGCATCGTATGACGGTGGGACTCGGTGGGTTAAGGCAAACAGCTCTTTTGTTTTGGCCAATTTTCGCTTTAAGGTGTCCTTTCGCTATGCTGGGCTAAGACAAAAGCATAAAATAATCGATCTTATATGCACTTAAGCTCAAGAAGTTTTATGAATACAACAGGAGTCTGGCCAAATGAGATAAGAGTGGCTAAAAGATGCAACAAGCTGGTGACTGCAGTAAGATTCCTAAGCCAGTCCCTGTGATCCTCACCCATACCGCCCAACTGTCACTCTCGTGACGTTCACACAAAGGGCTGGGAATAGAAAAAGTTTACGGCAGGGAACTACAATTTTGGAAAAGTAGAATGGGGATGAGATTTACTATACAGTAGCCTTTTCTTTTTTTTAATGAAAGAACTGGGCCACCCCCACAGCCCATATACTGTGTCATTGTTGAAAGAAATTGAATGAGCCTTTGTTGAGGCAGAAGTGGGTCTCACTGGTTACTTATCACCCCTCCTATCTGACTGACAACGCTTGGCCTTCAAGTGAGCCAAAAAGGATAGGGACCTTTGCCTGGTTGAAGTAAACACACTACAAGGAAAACTATCAGTCCCTTTACGTAACAATGAATTTCATTAATATTCATTAAATTAGTGACTAAGTAACTTATCTCACAATACAGTACTTTGAGTATCACAAGCTTATGCTTTATTGTGAAATAACTCATTTGAAAAGGGACACCATTTCACAGTAGCACCAATAGCTATAACCTGGTGGCAGAGCTGTCCGGTCATAGTACAAATGCCCCAGCAGGGGAAAGGAAACTTCAGCTTGCATTACCCCGGATTTACGTTCAGATGAGCTTAGGGTCAACAATCCCCCCTCCCCTTCAAACACATGTGTTGTACTTACCATAAGGAGGAAGTGACGAAACACCACAGTGGCCAGTTTCTGCACGCAGCTGATCTGTTGACATAACAGTATTTGTCACTGTACACATTTGCTTCATGACAAGAGTTCACAGGAAAACATAATGCACCTCTTATACCTTAACCTGGTCCAGATTTTCATCCTTTTTATTTGCTTTTGCAGCTTATTTTACATAGCTCAGTGGGGGAAAAAAAAAAGGACAATGCCAAGGCTCTATACTCTTTCCATAAAACTTCTTTGTAAACAACATTAAAATTTTGTGAAGGTTTATATCCAAGGGGTGGTCGGGGTTTATTGCTCATGTAATGCCATTCAGGGATGAGTGAGGCTGGTCACTCTCATCTCATATGTCAGGACCAACTTGCCTAGTCCCAGGCTCCTATGCTCCTCTGTGGGGCGACATTGGACTGGATAATGAGATGAGATGAGATTTTAATCTTTTGTTACAGCTCAGCATTCAAGACCAAGAGAGGACAGTTTTGGGCTAACTTGAATTAAAGTAGCATATCACACAGTATGACAATGTATGATCAGGGATATAAAGTATCTTCCAAAGGTTTG
Organism: Birgus latro; assembly: GCA_018397915.1. Classification (NCBI taxonomy): domain Eukaryota; kingdom Metazoa; phylum Arthropoda; class Malacostraca; order Decapoda; family Coenobitidae; genus Birgus; species Birgus latro. The sequence goes on along the minus strand of JAGKTI010004024.1, from coordinate 41,858 downwards.
TTTAGCTCTCTGAGAATGTTAGTCCAATTAACACTTCGATACTGTTCTCCTAGTTTTATTTTTTTGCGGAATAGGGAAACATTTCAGTCTATGACTGAATCCAGGATATTAAGGACTACTCGGAAAAAGATGCTATATTATATGCACGGTGTATACAGTTGCATAATTGCTGAAGTGCATAACCCTGCCTGGCATAAAAGAAAATGAGCACATACATTTTAACCAGTCACGGAAAGCATTAGCTTACAGAATAAACACGGTAACTAATAAATAGAGTACTCAAAAGCTACTCATCATCACTAACGAATATCAACCTGCAAGAGGATGTAGACAAGGAGGCCCACAGTCAAGATGATGGTGCATGCCCTTGTAACAGAGGTCAGGCGTCGGCGGACCTGTGCCTTGTTGACAGCATCTACCAGAGGCTGTGTCACCTCCTCCCACTCATTGCCAGTCAACTGAAAAGCAAGGTAAAAATCAGTCAACTGAAGAGCAAAGTAAAAATGGTTCTGCCTGAATTAAGGATGTGGATGGAGGATGTGTATGCTCGGAGTTTGAGACGGAATGTATGCAGGACGAAGGTTGTGGACATTCAGGTGGACAGAGGCTCACCGGCAGAAAGCAGGCACCGACCTTATGTTTAATGCAGGAAGGGTAAAACTATAGTAGCAGTGTTCAACTACCACTACTATGAATAAAACCACTATTACTGCTAATAATAATAGTAAGACCTCACTATAACGGACTAACTGGGGCCCAAGCCAGTCCAAAAAATGCGAAATTCCAATAAAAGGGACATCCGGACTTACCCCTGCCAATCCGGACTTTTTCCAATATATCAGACATTAGTCCGGATTACATGAGTGGTTTTCACCACCATTGCAGTATTGTACTGTTATACCTTCACTACATTAATCAAATGGTATAATAATACTGTACTGTGCACTGAAAAACATGTCTTTTACTTGTCTTATTGTGGTGAACATAGCTGAAGTGGTCAGGCAGTCCGGACTGCTTTCTGGCTTTATCGGACTTTTTCCGATATACAGTATAGGAGTTTAGTCCGGTAGCTCCTCGAGTCTGATAAAAGCGAATTCCGGTCTATTGAAGTCCGTTATATCGAGGTTTTACTGTAATAAAAAAATACCACTACTACTAGCTACTACTGCTAATAATAATTAATAATAATAATATAATAATAATAACAGTAATAAAGTTAATGCCCATCCACTCTTGCCCTCTCTGGAGCTTAGGGCTCTGAGTTTTGGTTAACATCATCTGAACCTTATGGACAGGAGACAACCAAGTCACTGTTTATATATGGCCAGGAATCTGTGGACACAAATCCTCTGTCACTGGTTGTAAAAGAAAAAAAGCAAGGGGGGATGAGACTCAAGCTGTCATTTTCCTGCAGCCCATCATCCTTCTTTGAGGTTATAAGAAGGAAGGTGAAAGATGTTTGTATAAATGAGCCATGGAACCGCCTGGTTATATCAGTGCAAAGACGTGAGGGAACCCCTCACCAGCACTGTGAAAATACCTAGCTGCATACATCTGTGAATCCCTAGGTCACAATGGCATACATAATCATCAAAATGTAATGACCCCATATATATTTTGTTGTTCTACAACTAGTGGTCAAGTGAGTTAAATGTTCCAACCCAGTGGCCTATCAGGATCTAATTCCGATCGATAGTTGAGGTTTACTGCTAACAAAATGCCACTCACGAAAAAGAAACTGGTCACTCGCCATGACTCAGTAGCCTAGTTCTGGGGCCGCCACAGGCCTACTGGTACTCTCCAGTGAGAAAGAGAGGAACACGGTGACTAACTACAGAAGCATCTGTTAATCTGGGAAGGATATGGAGTAGTTTAACAATAGTAGCTGTAGTCCCAGGTTAATCTGAAACGTGGGAACAGTGTACTGCAGGCTAATGATGTCCTCTTCCTATAATTTACAAACCTTCTCCTGGGGAAAGGGAGGGAACTGAAAGATGTTTGTGTAACCAAGCAGTGGAGCCATTATAGTTACATTGTGAAACACCATGATGGTATCGCTCGTCAGCACCTAGACTTTATAAGCTGTATCTAACCTCTTCTGACAGAAAAGTCTCCCCTAATCTGAATAAAATTGTCTGGAGTTAATACGAATAAAAAGTCACCTAATTCATGGGGATTATTACGAATCCATGAATGAGTACTGTAATAGGACTGGTGTGTGTGTGTGTGTGTATATGTGTGTGTGTGCTGAGAGAAATGAACTGAGTTAAAAATTGAAATGAATTGAGAAAAGTGAGGGGGGGGGGAATTCAATAGCAAATGACT
>JAGKTI010004024.1:0-20552 GCA_018397915.1 Birgus latro | reverse complement strand
TATATAAAGACCATTCACTCTCTTAAAACGTAAAAAAATAAAAAAATCAGAACTCAAGTTAACTGAACTGAAACTTTCTTTATCAAATCTTACCTAACCGAAGATACGAGTAATCTAACCAAGCTTTTGGGGCTGTCGTGAAAGTACAGGTTATACAATTAAGATAAATAGTCATTTCTAGATTATCTGAAAACTTTGCCACACCTAAAATAACTGGACCTAACCTAATCTAACCTGTCCTGTAAGTAAAAGATATCGTCAGATTTAGTGGCTCTGTTGGAATGTATTGTACAATCAAGAGTTGAAGGACACTCTTCCACGATTCACACCCTATCAGACCTTCCCATACTCCCTAATTCTAACTTCATCCGTAACTATAATTCAGATTTGGAATTGACTATAGTTATGGGTGAAGGACATAGTGTGGGCAGGTGTGAGAGGGTGAGTTGTAAATGAGTGTAATCTGGAATGGAAGATAACTCCCACTTCTTTACTACAGGTAATAATGGTTTAGTCTGGGTCTTGTAACTATAGGCCGTATTTTGTCACAGAAGGCTTAGCAGCACCTCTTTATTTTGTGCATTACACCTTAATTTTTCTTCGTATGCTATTCATATTGTTTGAAGATCGACATTTCAGTAACATACAAGGGGATGCCAAGGTGAAACATGAAGAATACATCGGCAAGGGAATACTGTTACAAATTCTAGAGGACCTACTAGAAATACGGGCTTGTGACAGAGCCTATAAGCATACTAAAATCATGTGACATTATCTGAACTAAAGTATAAAGTAGGTATCTAAAAGCCAGAGTATAATCAAAGAAAGAAGAAAAGGAAAAGAAACTCACCTGGGGCAAACACGACATGAGACTCCTCCTCGACTAGCTTAATGGCGTAATCCAAATCTTCCGAGGCGACGACGAAGACGACCCTGGAAAAACGACTACGGTAGAACTGGAAGGCGCGCTGGATGTACTGACGACCAGGAGGGGGCAGACGGTACCTCTTCTGTAGGAGTATAGTTCTGATATAGTTTTTTTTTTTTACCATAACTTGGACCAGGTTTTCTTCCTTTGGCAACTGATTAAAGGAAGCACAATGGCAGAAAAAGACAATACTACGGGTCTACATCCTTTCCGAAGCCCTTCTTCAGTTCGGTAAATAAATCTATTTCATTACCATTATATAAGTATGAATTTACATTATGTGTGCTTGACTGCAGAAAAGATTGTCTATCTCTCTGTCTATCTCAATCAGCTGATTGGTAAACATTCGTACTGTAGGTGACATAAGAGAATTCGTGGCATCAAATTCAGTGAGGTTTATTTTACACTGGACGTTTTAGGATTCTTTTTGTTTGTTGTTTGTACCGTTTCAATATCGGCACAGTTTGCATCAGTAATATACAAGAGGATATTGAGGTGTACTGTTCAGAATAAATCACTAAAGAAGAGGCATTATGAAATCTCCAAAGCCACTCAGAATACGAAACTGACAGTCGAATTCAAGTGGCATCAAAAACAAGGTAGCAACTCTTCCTTAGCGATTTATTCTGTATGATACTGAGGAAAACCTTTTCGGTAGTAAAATATATATCACTAACATAAAGGAGAATATCAAAATGTAAGGCGCATAATAAATCGCTATGGAAGAGGTGTTACATCGGTAGTAACTTACCTTAAATGCTTCTACAAGGTCGGTTCCTCTTATGTGTACTCCGATGAGCGTGGGAGGACTGGGTAGTGTGGCAGTCACGCTGTGTAGATATTTCTGGGCCTGTACACACACACACACACACACACACACACACACACACACACACAAAACGTTGGCTGTTTATTTTTTTTCAACAATTGATAGTGGATTTCTAGGATGGATATAAACAAACAGTTTACAATGTGTCGCAGTAGACATACTCGGACAGTAACTAATTATTTGAGTGAAGCTATAATTTTCATTACTACTACTATAATTATTATTACTGGTTAACTCAGGTTGGAGTGCTAGGTTAAGTCATACTGATGGATTGTGTTAAGATTATTTACGTTGTTAGATTAGCCTAGGTTAATATGCCTTTATGTGCTTACATATGTCCGTACCCTTTCAGTCCTACCCATGACATATATTGGCTCTGACATACACAAATATAGCAACTGCAACATTTCAGCTTTCACTTGGATCATACCTCCTGCAGACTTCCCTTCTCTAACTGTACTTCTCCAGCATGGGAAGGGTTAACTCTGGCTGTCAGTTCCCTCCATGAAGACCCTGTTCTACACTGTACTTGATACTGTCCCTGCACAACTGAGACCTTACCTCCTGACGCAGCTTCCGGCTGAAGGTGAATTCCCGCTCCAGGTCGTCCCTAAAGGCATTGAAGATTTGCATTTCGATGGGATAGCCTGAGAAGCGAATTAGATGACATTATTTTATATACGTTTAAATACTCTTTTTACGCTGTTACGAATGTAAAACAGAACCCAAAGTTCGTCTACTATTCCACTGCATCTGTTTCACGCTTTAGGTATGTCTATCATTTTCTTCCCTACTGCATCGTATCAGAGACAATAATCTATTGGTAGAGATTCATACTGTTCCTGTCTCAGCCAAGGAAGATTTACCAGCAAAGGAAAGGGAAGCATTAGAAGAAACTATTTTCACTCAGGATAACAACAGAGGATCTCAGAGGTAACTGAGTTGAAAGTAGTATCGGCTAGGCATTACGCTGGTGCTACGGCGTGACTTCCAGCGGTGGCACCGATATAACTAGGCGGCTGCCTGATTATACCAACATTACTCAGTTCTCTCCCTATCCTCCCAAAGAAGGATGGTGGACTGCAGGAGAAAAATAACTTCAGCATATACAGGTAGCTCACCGGGTTCATGTTCAGATAAGCCTGGAGCCACAACATGAACAGCAATATTACACAGCTATGTGTGTCTGCAAGTATATATTTAAAGAAGGGTGTATGTGTTGACGTATGTATGTATGCTTCTGTGTGTGTGTGTGTGTGTGTGTGTGTGTGTGTGTGTGTGTGTGTGTTCACCTACCGTCCGCAACAATGGCCCTGGCACCCATTAGTCCGGCGGCGGCCTCCTGAAGAGGGGTGTAATCCGTAATGTTGTGGGATCCTTGGCCAACGTACAGCCACGACCCACCCACAAATTTCACTGTCCGTAGTAGAGGGTGAGAGCGAATATGAAACTGTAAATCATCATCATCACCACCCTTACCATCAACACCACCACCAACACCACTACCATCAACATACAGTCAGGAAAAAAAAATACACACACACACACACACACACACACACAATATTCACTGTTCATAAAAGATGGAGAGAGTGAAATTGTAGTTATAAGTCGTTGTCATCATCATCATCATTTTATTATGCTGAAAGTGAATAGTAAAAGCCTGAGTATGTCAATTCTGTTATTAATCCTAGAAATAACAAACAACTATAGTATTCTGCTCCAACAAGTGCCATATTCTTTTACTGTGCTGAGAGTGATGCATATGAGCCTGAGCACAGCACGACCAAAATGGCTTACCAGGGAGCAGAGTCATGGTGAGGTGAGGGAAGATGGGTCGAAGCATGTAATTCACCTCTTTTTCCATGAACACCGTCGTCTGTGGCATGGAAGGTGGTTGTAGTGAGGTGAGGTGAGGTTAGGACACACATCATTTTCATTTCCAGAATCTGATGTTTTGGTAAAGTATTAAATGAGTAAATACTGTGCTCATATCATCATCATTATCATCATCATAGTCATCATCGTCATTGGCAATAAATTATCTCAGGTTCTGACAGTGCCCACGTGGATTGATTGGAATGAGAAATAGACTAGGAGAGCATTATGAGAATGAAGTGGAGAAGGAGAGCTGGAAGGGGGGGACCGTGGACGTAGCGGAGGGATGGAGTGGAAAAGTGTGAGTGATGTGAACTGCAGAGTGGGCAACCTGATGGCAGTGAACAGGGAGACATGGAGACGATTTGCTTGTGGCCACTCCTGCCGGGATTAAAGCATTTGGCTATACACTGTAGTTAAAGATGCACTCCTCCAGGAAGAGTCTACTCCCATTAGAATACGGCCCAATAATGTGGACTTATGGCGTAGACCTTGCCGACGTAGTAGACAGAGGTAAAGCTGCGTACAACGTTGCCCAGTCTCCCAGGGACCTGAATACTTTGTATCATCACCATCATCATCATTGTTATTATCCCGAACTCTATTTTCCACTCAAGGATGAGTGGATTGAATGTAAACTATCAATAATATGTTCAGTTAAATGGGCAACACTCTAATTCACTCACCTTCCAAGACCACTGAATGCTGACTCCACCTCACAGGCAAAAACATATCGCTAACGAAGAGGTGTTAAAAAATTTCGTTAGTTACTTACGCCGTAGACTTTTCCAATGGAGAACACAGAAGCGTATTCGCCCATAACGTTGCCCAGTCGGCCAATGGGTCTGAAGGTGATAACGGGTTTGGGGTGTCCGTGCCAGGTGCTCGTATGGACAATACGTGCTTTAGGGGGCACGACCAACACAGGAGCACGTAAGCGGCCTATTGGGGGCATCTCCTGTGGTGCGGAAGAGGAAGAAAGAGGGTGTCATAGTTGTTACCTTTAACTTGGTCTATAGTTTCATCCTTTTGCAGCATATTTCCTGTACCTTAGTGGCAGAATAAGACTGTGCTACAAGTCTACTTCTTTTCCTTAGAACTTTCACGTGATTATCTTAATTATTTTAGTGTTAATCTCTTGTTATATCTCGGCATTGGAGATGGAGAGATGGCAATTTTAGGACAAGTAGGAGTAAGAAAGAGTATCGTGGAACTGGAGCTTATTGTTGATTTTAGTGGGACTGTGTTGATGTGGATGTGTTGGAAAGTGTTAGAAATACCTTGAGGTGGTTTTGCCATGTGGAGCGAATGGAAAATGAGAGATTGACTAGGACTGTGTGTGCTGGGCGGGGGAGGTGAAGGGGAAAAGGAATGAGGGTGGTGTGAGTTAGAACGTGGTGGCATGGAGACTTTTTCATGGCCATCCTCTTTTGGATTAAAGTGTCTCGCTGTGGATAGGCAAATAGATAGGTAGGTACAAAGATCAGTGGAGAGATGTATAAATAGACTGATTTACAGTTTATGGGCTTATTGGAATTATTAAAGTTTTTGTTGGATTTAGTATAGTATATTCTCAACATCTCGACTACAGTTACCATCTTTCTCACCTTTTTCAAAAGCCAGGGATTCGCTTCTGTAGCTGTTTTGGAGGGATGAAAGAGCGTGGAGGGAGGTACGGTCTGTGGAAATTTACTCTCACTGTCACCCTGGATGTTTGTCTCATCTTGTGTTTTGTGGTTCTCCTTGTTTTCCTGTACGTCTCTGTTTGTTTGACTCGTCTCATCTCGCCTTCCTTGGTTCTCCTTGTTTTCCTGCACATCATCGCTTGCTTTTTGTGTCCTGGTTGTCTCATCTAGCATTTCGTAGTTATCTCTGTTTTCCTGTTTTCCTTCTTTGCTTGTCTTCGTTGTCTTGTTTATTTCCTGTTCAAGATGGACTACCTCGTTCATCGTTAACGAATTTATCGCCTCTTGTACGTAATGTCTTGCCCACTTGAAAGTCTTGTTCTGTACGAAACCCACCATCTTTTTCATCACACCAGAAAGTTTTTCGTCATCAGGGATATAACTTCTGTTTTCACCGACTCTTCGAAAATCCGCAGGGATATAACTTCTGTTTTTACCGACTCTTCGAAAATCCGCAGTTTTAGACACGTTAGTCCTCGGATCTTGACTGAGCAACGTTTTCTTTTCAGTAACTCTTCCAAGGTTCGCTGTTCTAGGTAAATCAGTGCTTGAATTATGACTGAATAACGTTCTCTGTGTAGTGGTTGTGCAAGAGTATTCAAGCACAGTTATTTCATCTGCATGTTGGGAGGTTGCCTGGGAAATTCCTAAATTTTCTTCCTCTTGGTCTGATGGGTTTCTTGGTTTCATTATGACATTTGAACGCATCACGATCACGTTGCTGACAAACACTGCAATGAAGAATATTAAATAAGTAAGAAATTAATTAGGCAATTCAATAACAATACAAAATTGTGAAGAGTATAATGGTAATCAGTTCTTGACAATGGATATCACCCGGAATATAGAAATTCTGTTCTCCAACTGTTCTTTAAAAGGAAGAAGAGGCGAATAGAACGCATGAGAGCGTGGTGGTTGGAAAAAGGAAGAGAGGTAGACCGAAACGCATAGTGGAGGGATAAGGTAGGAGCTTATCTGAGCTTGTGTCCTGTCGTGGGAAGAGGAGGAGGAGGAGAAAGAAAGGGAGGAAGAGTAGGTTGTTTCTGAATAAGGATAAACTCACTCAGAAAGAAGACTGCTGACGATGTGAAGAGCAGCACTCGCCTCTCAAGACTCATTTTGTCGACATTTGATCACAGAACACACACAACGCTCACAGTCGCAGTATCATTAATTCACAGCATCAGAGTTCGCAGTTCCAAACACACATTAATATGCCAATTTCACTCGAAGTTTGATCATGAATACAGCACAGAGAAGCAGTATCAGTGTTCACAGTTTCATACATTCCCCCCATCCCAGTCAAAGCTTATCACCAACACACACAGATTGCCAGTGTTCACAGAAAAACCAAATGTCATACGAAACACACATCAAGGTATATCTATTTTTGTTATGGAAATTTGATCATGAGCACCCAGCAGACAGTAGCAGTATCGTGTGTTAACAGTAAATGCACATACCATAACAAACACGCATCACTATATCTATTTCTGTTCTCGAAGCCTGATATAAACGCAGCACAAAGTATCAGTGTTCACAGTACCCCACACATAAGTACGCCAGCTTTTTTCTCGAAGCTTGATCACGAACACGTTCTACGCAGAAGTATAAATGTTCACCGCGACACCACACCACATTTAGTTAGTTTGTTTTCACCTGATGGAAATGCGCCGTTCCCAGAACTTGAACACCAAATCGAGGTTACATGAAGTTCGATGAGCTTTAGTTATGAGGCAAGAAAGAGTCTTCTTGATTACTAGTCAGTTTGACCTTCCACTTTGACAACACTTTGCCATCAACCGAGCCCGTAAAATTCTGTGTTCTAAAATGTTAAAACTAAAAAAAAAAAAAAAAAATATTCTACACCTTTTTTTGTTTGCCTATTATTCTTGTATATGTTTTAAAGATTATGATAAAATGGCAGGAACGCAGAACACGGCAGTAATTGAATTCAATAATCGATCACAAAATAACGGGAGAACAAGTTTAGTTTCTAACACCGCCGGAGTATTACACAAGCGTCTCTCTGCTGCGCGTTGTGGTGTGGGTTTGACGGCGATGGTAGAGAGGGAGGAAGGGAGGGTGAAGAAGGAAGAGAGGGAAAAGGCTGGGGGAGTGAGGGAGGGAAGGAGGAAACAGACAGCGGGTGGAAGGGAGTGTGGGAGGGAGGAAGAGAAAGAATAAACAAAAGGAGAGAAAAGATGGAAGGAGAAGGGGAGGGTGCGAAGAGGGGAGAGAAGAAAAGGCAGAGGTAGGAAGGGGGAAAAGAAAAAATGTAGAAATCGAATGCGGGAATGAAGGAGATGAGGAAAGACGGAGGGAAGTAAATGTGGAGAGGGGGAGAGGGGAATTGGGAGAGAATGAACGGAGGAAGGAAAGGTGCGAAGGAAGGAAGGAAGGAATAGACAGAAGAAGGGAAAAAAAGGAAGGAAAGAGGAAGTGGGCACTGAAGCAGAACCCCAGAGAATACGGTACAAACTCTCCGTATTCCCCGTAAGCCTGGCAGCCGTGTGTAGCAACAAATTATGGAGAAGCCAACGACCTGGAGAGATTGCGTCGCACCTCTCCTCTGGCGATTTATTACGCTTATTACTCCTTATTATCCGATTTTGCTGCTTATATCTTTGTAATATCGACACTGCTTGAACTTGTACCGTAAAGGAGGATATTGACATGTAATATGATGAATAAATTGCTAACGTTGAGGTGCCAAGGAATCTCCAAAGCCACTTAGATTAAGACTCATCGTAGCATTCTTCCTTAGCGATTTATTACACATGTTACATTTTAATATCCTCTTCCATGCTACTTTTATCGCTCGAATGTCTCTTTTCTCTCTTCTTTCCCTTTCATTCTTGTCTGTCTGTCTATCTGTCTGTCTCTGCCTGTCTGTCTGTCTCTCTCAACCACTCCATTTCCCATATTAGAGATAATGATGATAAACTGAAGTTACGGTAAAGAAGATTTGAGAGGGATTTTCATTAAGCTTTGCGACTGTCTAGCACCTCTTCCTTATCACCTTATTTTCGCATATGGCACATTTTACACACACACACACACACACACACACACACACACACGCACACACACACACACACACACACACACACACACACTCCACCTTAAAGGGTACCAAACACAACGTCAAAAAAATCACATTTAATTACACATGATAAAGATAAACATACCTACAATAACAATAATGATAGGACACACACACAAAACAATATGGTGGACGTTCTATTTACAAATACAGAAGATTTTTAACGAGTAAATAAAAATATTGGCTTATATACAGACTCACAACACGGAGATCCAGCTCCTTGTACGGATGCTTAGAAACCCGAGCGTTAATACCGGGTCATCTCCGCCACTGTAGTTCTGGTTGCACTCAAGTATCTAAGGTTTACGGTGTATTCCTAGTGACTTTGGAGTATTCTTAACGCCTCTTCTTTAGCTGTTTATTCTGCACACTGCGTCTGTGTGCCTTCGTCTGCCGTTGGTGTGAACGTTGTCAGTTTTAGTGTGCTGTACGTAGGAAACAAGAAATTGCTACGACATAAGATGCAAAATAAGTCGCTAAGGAAGAGGTGCTAAGAAGCCACCTATGCCACCCAGAATTCGACGTTAAATCACTGCAGTCACTTAAGGCACTGAAGAACCGACTTTCGTTCACATCGCTGTACAGTTAAATTCTTTAATCCATTCAGTTCGAGCAAATATTTTTAGTGTATCCCTGTTGTTGTTGATGAACGATTTAATTTAGGGGAAGACATTTTGTAGTGAAGAGGTAAATGAAGGCTATACCTAACCCTTCCAGTTCAGAAAGTCTCAAAGTTGAATAAATTTGCCCGTAGGCAGCAAGAGTAATATAGAATATGACCACCGTTAAAAACGGTACAGTGGACCAGTTTGGCCTCAGCATGGTATCATAATATGCCCCCCATTATCATGTCATTAATTGATTTTTTAAACTACTAATATTAATTGAGAAGGAAAGAATCGTTTTAAGTGTTCAAGAAATGAGTGGTTCAAGAATTTTGTTGGCTTCATATTCAGGCAAACACAAGTGTGAGCTGGAGATAGGGAAGCCTGATAACAGAGAACAGTGGAAAATGGAGATTCGCTTGTGGCTGTTCCCTCTGCAATTAAAGCGTCTGTCTAAAGGTAAACAGACAGGTAAGTCTTACATGAGGGTTCAGATCATTCACGGATTAACTGGTCAAGGTTAATTTAAGATGGCAGAGTGGTCCTTGTGATTCACCGGCGCTCAGATAGTTAATGGAGGTTCAAGTGTTTCACTACAGAACGGGAAGTTTGGTCACAAGAGGTTCAAATGATTCAAGGTTTCAAGAATAATTAAGTGTTTCACGATGATCTCTGTCAACCACATCAGTTCAGATTGTTCATAGAGGTTCAAATGGTTCACAAGCTCAGATGATTCACCGAGGTTCAAATTGCTAGTAGATGTTAATGTAATGCAAAGTTTCAAATGATTTAATGATCTTCACATGTTTCACAAAGGTTCAAGGGGTTCACAGAGGTTCAGATGGATCACATAGAGGTTTATGTGGTTCACTTAGGCTCGAGTAGTTTGCAGAGGTTTGAATAGTTCGCAGTGGTTCAAAATGTTCACAGAGGCTAAGTGTTTTCCAGAGTTTCATATGATTCAAAAGAGTTCAAGTACTTCACAGAGGTTCATAAGGGTAACGGAAATTCATAAAGTTCACAAGAGGTTCATGTGGTTCGAGGAGGTTCAGTCCGCCAGGTGAGAGGTGTCCAAACCTTTCCTAGACAAACCCAGTAATAACAACACAAAAACTTAAATACCACCAACAGAAATAATAATATTAATAATAATAATAATAATAATAATAATAATAATAATAATGATTCAAACTACTGAAGACAATTGGAACAGCACAGATGATAGCAATAATACAATGCAAAAATGACAAAATAAAAAAAATAATTACTGGCTTAATTATTCAACAATAATAAAGAGAGAAATAATAATAATAACCGTGATACCCCTCTCAATCAAGCAATATATATATCCATATCTATCTATCTCTCTATATAATCATCTATTTTCCTTCTTATTAAAAATTAGCTGAAAATATATCCAACTATATATTATCTAATCCTTTTCTGCCTCATCAGGAGCCTAAGAGCTTGTGGCATATAATGTGAGTTGCATATATGTGGACAATGAAGCCTCATCTAGTTGGAGTGCCTTATTCCACTAGACCACCAGACGTATTAGAAACAATAATGAAAAATAGTAATACTGAGAATATTAACTCTTTCGCTGCTATGGACGGATTTATCTGCAGGTTCTTTATTCAGGTTAATCCCAGATAGTTTTGTTTACCTGAGGGAAGTCGTAGCAGTTATTGGTTGTTGTTATGGGCCAGAGCTCATTTAGACATAGATCCGGTGGACCGTAGGCTAAAGCTCTCCTTCCCCTGCATTTCAGTCATCACTCCGGGGGAGAAGAAGGAAGCGGAGGGGCGTTTGTATAACCGTGCAGCGCAGCCACTCAGTTCTATCAGTGTCACCGCGTGAAGGCGTACTCCCCAGCACTAATCCCAGTGCTAATTGGATTAAAAACTATCTCAATTAGCCCTTCAGCTGCCACATTCGACCTAAGCACTGTACATATATCAGCTACCGCTATACTGTTTTACCCAGCTCTTGCAGCTAGTGGGTTAACCTCTTTAATACGGAGGTGTGTGATTAATTTTCGCTACCTTAGAACTGTTTTATATAGCTCTGGGGAAACCTCTTGCAGGGAAGGGCTTAATCAAGGCTGCATCTAACACCTCTAGTAAAAAAAAAAAAACTTTCCTATGCTGAATGTAACCGTCTGGAAGTAACATCAACGATATGAGACGTCATCTGTCTGAAGAGGTCAATAACATCCTCAATCACAACTACCCCACAGTCACAACCCTACAAACTACTTTACAATCACCAGCAAAAGTTCGCCGTCCCCTTCCAGCACTGTGTCCTTGCCTGCCTTGTTTCTCATTCCATCCCAAACCTCCCCGAAAGTATCCTTCCATCTCATCTTGTGTGTGTGTGTGTGTGTGTGTGTGTGTGCGCGCTTAATATTGCTATCATGTGTGGGTGTGGCTGTGCGTGTGCGTTCGTGCTTAATAATGCTGTCACATAAATAATCNACCAGCAAAAGTTCGCCGTCCCCTTCCAGCACTGTGTCCTTGCCTGCCTTGTTTCTCATTCCATCCCAAACCTCCCCGAAAGTATCCTTCCATCTCATCTTGTGTGTGTGTGTGTGTGTGTGTGTGTGTGTGTGCGCGCTTAATATTGCTATCATGTGTGGGTGTGGCTGTGCGTGTGCGTTCGTGCTTAATAATGCTGTCACATAAATAATCTTAATGTAAGGTTTTTAAAACATCTCACTTCAGCTAACTAAGTGATCAACGCGATCATACAAGGCTCAGGGTTTCGTCCAAGGTTCAGACTTTCATAGTATAGCAACACTAAATCTGCTTTGTTTCATCTTGTTAGTCACACAGTGCTCTCATACCAGCTCTTCTCTTATCTTAGCCTATTTCCCTTCTCTTTTATGCCTTTCTTTATCCATTGGTTTGCCTCGTCATCCACACCTCTTATCCACCCAGCACTGAGGAAGTAAATAAGGATGTGTTAGCGAACTACAGATCATGACTGTGCCCCACTAGACAATCTACTTTAAGGCTAGTGTTACGGGTGGCATAAGAGGTTGCGTAGCACCCTTTCCTTAGAGACTTATTTTGCATATTACAACTTATTAACCTCTTGTACATTAATTATTTCTTTGTCTCTTAACTGACATAAACTGCATACACTCATACAAGGAAATACAGTCATGGGCAAAAATACGTCTACTATTTCACGGGGTTTACTTCGCATTAATGGCATGTTAGTCGCTTTCCTCCCTGACGCATCTTACCAGAAAGTATCATCTGTGGCCAGAGAAACATACTAAGCCTCCTTTATATTAGGAATATTACCCATCACAAGAAAGTGGCAAGTACAAAAAGTGAAATATTGGGGAAAATTTGTCCCCTACTACGTTAAAGCACCAGCTACAGAGAATATATCAGTAAGGAAGGGGTGTTTCGGACAATACGTGGAGATTTCATGACACATTTCCTTTTCTATTTATCCTGCACATTACACCTTAATAAGTTCTTTTATGACACTGATAACCTTGGTGGATATTAAAACGACATAAACAACATATATTGAAATATTAACAAGTAGTAGACAGAATAAATCGCCAGGTTAGACGTGTTAAGTAATTTCCAAAGCTACTTAGAATTTCGCCGTAAGTTCGGACTATCCTCTGAAGCCATGAGGAAAAGTGAGAGATATCGGTCTACACTAACATTGAGGACATTGTGGTATAATACACAGAATAAATAGCAAAGGAAGAGGTGTTACGCAATCTCTAGGGGGCTCTGTGGTAGCCTACAGAGTAAATCGCAAGAGAAAAAGTTTTACGAAATCTCTAGGTCCGTATTATCCTCTGTATCCACGAAGAGAAGTGAGAGATGTTTGTATACACTCCCGGTAGATTCTGTCTGGCGCATCCAATCCCCCAGCTCACCAGGCCTATAAGATGCCGTCGACCGTCGTGTTGGAGGGTGAGCGGGCTGCCAGAGTCACCCTACAAGGTTAGAAAGAATTAGATTAGGTTGTAGTGAGGTTAGGTGGGGTTGGGTTAGGTTTTGGTGAGTTTAGATGGGGTTTTAGTGATGCTAGAATAGGCATATCAGATGCCGCCGACCATCGTGCTGGAGAGTGAGCGGGCTGCCACAGTCGCAATGCAAGGATAGAAATGGTTAGATTGGATTCTGGTGGGGTTGGGTGGGGTCAGAATGAATTTGGTGAGGTTAGATGGGGCTATAGTGTTGTTAGATGGGTTGGATGAGGCCTATTTGATGAAGCCGACACTAGTGTTAGAGAGTTGGCGGGCCTTCGTAGTCGCCCTGCAAGGTTATAAAGGGTTAGAATGGATTCTGGTGAGGTTAGATGGGGTTACGATGAAGCTGGGTGCAGATAAAATATATACGATGGAGTTAGGTGGCGTTAGATGAAGCTCTGGTGATGGTAGGTGCGGTTTGGCTTGAATAGGTCAGATTAACTTAGGGTGAGATTTCCGAAGTCGCTCCGCAAGGTTACAAAGTGTTAGACTGGGTTTTGGTGAGGTCATAGGGGGTTTTGCTGGAGCTAGATGAGGTGTTGGTGAGGTTATATAAAGTTAAGTGGGGCTATATTCAGTTTTAGTGTGTTTTGATGGATTAATAATGAAATTAGGATACGTTAGATAAGGTTAAAGTGAAGTGATAGGCGTTGACAGAGATGAGTAAGTTTAACTGGGTTTTGATGACGTTAGATCAGGTTTTCGTGATCCTGGGTATCAGGTTCTGTTAAGCTGAGGTGAGGTTGGTTGCACAGGGTTGTGAGTTCAGATGAAGCTATAGCTAGGTCAGATGGTGAGGCTAGATGAGTTATTGTTTAGTTAGATGGACCTACGGCAAGATTACAGGAGGACTGGGTGCAGCTTGGTGAGGTTAATGATGGGTTTAGTGAGGGATGGGACGTAATGGGATAACAGACAGAATGAAAAAGAATGAAAAATGTGTTCAGCTGCCATACAGCTAGAAGAGTGACTGAAAAATAAAAATAAATATCTTCTTAGGAATGCAGTAAATACATCCATGACTGAACTCATGATTATGCTCAACCTTTCACTCTGATGACGTATTTTCAGTTTTGTCCTCTCAGTTTCGGAACGATTATATTTATGTTAAAATTGACTTTCCAAACCGCACTTGTTAGATATAGCCTTCATTATTTTTTTCCTCCTAAGGGGTATTCCTAAGCTGAATGAAGTTGCCTGGCAGCAGCAAGAATATAATAGAAATTACATCATCGTAGTGAAGAGGTCAGATGTTACAATTCATATACAACACTGGTCTTAGTGTATACATCAAAAGTTTATAGAGGCTAGTACAGAAAATTCTTTGAAAAGTTTAGTAAAATTAATTTGTTCAGTATAACTGTCCATTTTAATTTGGATTCTACTTGCTTTGCCACACGAATTTTTCAGCTTTGGAGAGCTGCTTCTGAGTAGTGTCCAAGGCTGCAAAATCGTTTAGTTACAGTACGATAAAAAGGCGTCACGGTACTGCAGGGGATATTGAGCAATCCCAAGACATGAGAGTCAGTGTCTGAAACTATGCAAATTAGTATGTAAACTATATTTACATGTCATAGTCACTTAAAAGTTTGCAAGTACTGTACGAATTGGTCCACTCAGTCCACTTTTAAAGCATCTGACTATCAGAATTCTGAAATGATTAAAGGATCAACATAAAATGCTTTTATTTCATGCTAGTGTAAGCATGTGTGGGGGTAAGCTAATAAACTTTCAGCATGTATAAAAATCCAGTCGTACCAATGTTGGGGATTTGAATGCGGTTAAGGAACCTCAATTTCTATTTACGTAAGAGGAAGTTTAAGGGCTAAGCTATTAGTCACAAAGTGTGCCACATTTTCTCCTGTTTTGGAAATTTCGCAGCACCTATTCCTCAGCGTTCTATTTTGTCCATTACACTTTAATGGTCTCTTATTAATTATTGATGCAAATAATGGCGAACAAAAGGATATGTAATGGAACAGAAGAGATTAATAAGGTGTAATATGGAAGATAATTAGCTACGGAATAAGTGTTTCAAAGTGTCCGTACCGTCAAGAAACAGTTATATGTATAATTAGCCCGCATGCTTAAAACCTGAAGTGGTGAGGAGAAAGCAAACCTTGAATACTGACAACAGTTACTGGGCCAAGTGATGAAGGATAATGTGCCTGATGTATAAGTTTGCTGACTGCTCTGTATAATGTGTGGTGCGGTGCTGGAGAGGGATGCCTTCACATAATGGCATCATTATAACCACTAACGTCCCTTCTCTCCCTCCCTATCCCTCGAAAAGGATGGTGGATTGCGGAAGAGATACTTCAGCATGCAGTCCACAGGTTTCATATTCAGATGAGCCTGGGGTAACAACATGGAATGCAGAGTGAGCAACACTAATAACCATATGGGTTCCATGAACGACAGTCAGAAATTAGTGGCTTTCTTTCCCCATCTCCATTCAAGTTTCATGCATATGGCTAGTTGCCTCGAAAGTTACTTGCAGTAGGACAGACAGCGAAAGATATATACACAATAGGCGGAAGAGTGAAGTCGTGGCTATAAGATATCGTCAAATCACGCCGACGCTGTGTGAGGTAAGGGGCCCGTATTCTGAGTGACTTTGGAGATCTCTTAACATCTCTTCCTTAGCAATTTATCTTTCATTGTACACCTCAAAATCCTCTTGAATGCTACAGATGCTATGTCGACAAAGAATCGATATAGACAGCACAAAAGAGAACGTTGAGGTGCTAACACGCAAAAATAAATCGCTAAAGAGGAGTTACATGCTATAAGCCTCCTATGCCACTTACAATACGGTCCAGAAGTATCTCAGGACTTGATCTTGTCCTGTATCCACTTGGTGTACATGGTAACGTTGGTGTAGACGCCAGGCAGTTTGGATCTCCCGCAGGCGATACCCCACGATACAAGTCCAACCAGCTGGGCCTTCCCGTCCTTTGTCACAGTCATGGGTCCGCCTGAGTCTCCCTGTAAGGCGGGGGGTTGAAGCGGCGAAGGAATGGGGCGAAGAGGAAAGAGGGATAAAAGAGAGAGGAAAGAAGGGTGAAATGCTGAGGAATGAAGTGAAAGACAGAGAAAAGGAGTGAAAGGTAGAGGAAGGAAGGGCTGTGGCGTAACCTTGGGGGGTACTGGGGGTGCTCGGGCCCCCCAATCAGATCCTTGGCTCCCACCACTGGCTTCCCATGTGCAAACTGTGTGTCAATGGGTTCCCTCAGAACAGAGCTTGGCCCTACCTTTGTGGAAACCTGGCTACGCCACTGATGAGGAGTGAAAGACAGAGGGAGAAAGGCAAGAGGCAAAGGAAAGAAGAGAGAAGGGTGTACGGCAAGATGAGGAATGACTAAAGGTATAAGAAAAGAAGAGTGAAAAGTGTAAAAAAGGAGGATGAAAGACAGGAGAGGAGGCAAGCGGCAGAGGGAAGAAGGGTGAGAGAGAGATGAAAGGGGCTTGCGTCTACGAAAATAACAGAACAAATCAAGAAAATCAAGATCTAGTTATACTAGTACAGTAATCATCATCATCATCATCCTAACCCAGTTTCTCACGTTTACAAGGCATTCATTTAGGGATAATGATTGAGGTTATTTAGCCCTGTCAGGAATATTGTAGATACAGATGGTAACAGAAGTGGTTGGCTGCTAGTGAGAAGCAAATGGGGATATGGCAGTCGAGTGGGTACAGAAGCAGGCTGTTACCCGAAAGAATGTGAGTTTGTTCCCACGCTAGGACAAGGAACGGATTGTTGTTTTGATTGCTGTTAAAACAGTTTTACTGATCTTCCACAAGACCCACCGATGTTTCGTTTCGTTTCGTTTCGTTTTTGAAGGCTCCAACATGCTTGCATTGCGTCGGCCTTGGTCACCTAATGGCGGCTCTCCATGCTGCTCGATCTTAGGCAGCCTCCCTGTTCAATCCCTTAACCCTGAGGTCACAATAACATATCATAAAAACACTCTCGCTAATAATATTGCCTCAGTCTGGAATGAGACAACCCTAGCATGTATTGTATAATCAATATGGACGGTGGGTGCTAATGCCGCACTAGTATTATGTCAAGGTGTGGTTCGTAGGAGAATTACTGGGTCTTAGGGAATGGGCTATGCAGCCAGAGCAAATGGTTTACAGCTGGATGCCATAGTTATTATTATTTTTTTTAATAGTTTCTGATATAAAAGTTAAGCTTTGACGCGCAATAGTTACAAAAAATTTGTGAGTGTATTATAGGTTTCTAAGAAAAGTGCAATGTATGGAGAGTTGGAATGTGTATATACTGATATTACGAATAAAAAAGGAGTGGGAGAGGGAACACAAGAGATTCATGGAGAAGATGACAGAGTTTGAAGAGGACAGCTGAAATGAAGAACACACAACCCAAAGAAGATAATTTAGCAGAGTATTTCAAGAAGGTCTATATAGAAAGTGTCCCGGGAAATGTATAAGAGATTTAAAGAGGCTATTCATGGCCTAATTTTGATTTAAAACAAGAGCTCTATCAACATGGGTCCAATTCTCAACCGTTATAAAGCTACAATTATTGAACGTATGGATGAATTACGAGGGGAGACCATTTTCGTCCATAAGGTCATCAGCAATTGGAGCTCCGTAACTCTTGAAAATTAGCCCTATGTTATTATAGCACAGAGAAGTCAAAATTAGTCAAAAAAAAATATCTTCCTGGAGTCTCATACACATTTCCCGCGACAGCCTGTGTATGAATCAATGATATAGTTAGCAAAAGTCACAATGTAATCAATGATATAGTCAGCAAAAGTCACATAGTAGTTACTTGTCTCCCTAAATGTCTACTGAAGAAACTAATGATTAATAGTTACTTGTCTCCCTAAATGTCTACTGAAGAAATTGATGATAAAGTTTACAGGGACAGTTTTAAAACAATAAACAATTCTGGATCTCTAGGGTGGAAATGAACGAATGAGCTGGATGATGCAAAACATTACTCGATTTTTTTTTATAGTCATGTACTGTACTTTCCCAAATTAGGCAACATTAATTCTTTCTAGAATGTTTATAGCTATTTTTTCATATATTAGGGTAAAATAACTGTTTTTAAACCTCACACTTTTGAACCTTAGCACATTCCATACAAACAGCGCCCAACCCAAGGAAAAAAAAGTGAGCTGTATATACTAACATTCTGCAAGCTTTTCCGTAAATGCCCTGCAGCAGGTCAGAGTTATAATTAGTGTTACTTAAGCTATTTACAGTATTGCTGTACAGTTGTTTTAAGTTATATATACAGGTATCTTGACAGGAACTAAACTTACCTCTATGTTGTCCAGGTTAGAGTAAACAGAGAGTGCAGTTAATGAGTTAAGGTTCATTGGTTTCTATGGTGATACAATCATTTTATCATCGATATCTATCCATCTGTCTATTTTTATCAGTTTACTTATCTATCATCAATAAATCTATCTATACATATTCATCTTTCATCTATATATGTATGTATGTACATAGGTATGTATGTATCTATCTGCCTATCTATCTATTTGTCTGTCTCTCTACATACATGTCTGTCTCTCTGTCTAGTTGTCTGTCTATTTAACTTTCCGTCAGGTACTCTCAGATAATTATGATTACAATACTTCATATCAGTAACCTTTGCCCCATTTATGTGCCAGACATCAATACCATCTAATATCTAAGAAAGCTGTTAATACTGATTTGACTTAACAATTATCCATATTTCCTATATCTAACTTAATTTCATATTTCTTCATCTGGCCTGAAAATAATACGAAATCTAACGTGACCTGACGTGATCTAACTAAACTGCATATACATTTCTGTTCATGTAACCTTATTTGATCCAAAGGTTTAGTCTTGTACGCTTTAATAATCTACTGCTGGTTAACTATCTTACCTACTCTATACCATTTTGCACCCACCTACAGTCACCAGTACCCACAAACTCTCATCAACACCTAGCTATACCCGCCTACCCCCACTTACACCTATCTGCACTCACCTACATCCACCTACACTCACTCACACTCACCCATTCCATGTAATACCCACCTACGCCCACTAACACCTTCCTATAATTACACCTGCTCACACACCCACACCCACCTACACGCACTTACTGACACTCACACTCACCTGCACTCACCACCTACGGCAGCCTGCACCCACTTATAAGTATCCACATTTACCCATACCCACTCACACCGACATTCACTCACATCCACTTACATCCAGCTACGCTCGACTACACCCATCCACACCTGCCTTCACTCACTCATATCTATCCACACCTACCCATACCCACCTACACCGACAGTCACTCACCGACTTCCACTTACACCCAGTCACACTCGACTACATCCACCCACACTCACCTACACCCAACTTACACATACCTTCACCCTCCCACCCACACCCACACTTACCTGGCAGCTGTCTTTGCCTCCGTCTTTGTATCCGGCACAAATAAAGACGTCGTGGATGATCTCCCTTCTCCCAGCCTCCTTAAACCACGATTGGCATTCGCTGTTCCTTAGTACTTGTACGTCCACCTCTTGGAGAATCTCGGGGGTTTGAGATACACCTGAGGAGAGAGTGGTGGTGAGGGGAAACTATAAGAATAAAGATCAATTACAGAGATGAAAATAAGATCTGAGTGTAAATCGGATCCGATACTGTTATATATATCTTCTCTTATCATGCCGAGTAAAGAGAAACAGAATAAATATACTACTTAGCTCACATCCTGCTCCGGGAAACATATAGGAATTATGTGTTTTATGAATATCTATCTTTCTATCCACCCACCCACCCATTCATCCATCCATCTATCTGTTTCGATCGACCCATCACTTCTCACCGTGTCTCAGTCGGCCCCATCCTGTCACAGTAGCGTACTTCCCGATGAAGCTCTGATCCTGCTCCGGAAGGCAGACTGGGATGATATGCTCTCTGAATACCACCTTCCTGTTCACCTTCACCAGCGCCAAGTCGTTCTGAAAGTCGGCTGCTTGGTAATTCGGATGGACCTCCTTTCTGGCCACTTCGTAATCCTCGTGCGGAAGTTTTTCGTTCTGTTGTCTCACGTTCCACTCTCCTAGACGGACTTTCATGTTCCCGATGGGCGTTCTGAAAGAAAAAAAAAAGGTGATTTAATGTTTGGCAATGTTCTGAGAGAAGCTATGAGAACATCATTGAGAAAACACACCTCACCGACTGTTTTCAAATCGAATCCCTGCGTTATTGCCTTACCATCAAACGTTCCTTCAAGTCTGGCGTAAATCGGACAATAATTAGTTAATATAACATTGCCATGTGAATTTGACTTTTGACCAACTGTTCGAAAAAAACAAGATCATCTCCTGGGAAGATCTTCAACCATTCCACCGAGTTTGGTTTAAATCACACACAGACACAGACACACCGAGTAAAACATTACTCAGGTCTCTTTCCGCGAGCACGGGTGTAAGTATAATTATAATGCAGCACACAGAAGGCCTGAAATAT
>JAGKTI010004023.1:11327-53052 GCA_018397915.1 Birgus latro | reverse complement strand
CTCCAGTTATCCTCTTCTCTTATCCAGTGTTGTTCCTAGGGGTTGTATGTGCACTACAGTAAGTGCTAGGTATGATCAAGAGGGGGTAAAAAAAAATAATCAAGGGGGCCAAAGGAGGGGATTTTGGAAAAAATTTGGGATTTCACCATATAGGTTAGCCACATAACATGGGTATCAGTGTTGCTTTTTGCATGTTTCGGCTTGCTCAGTAAAATCTATATAAATAAACAGCAAATTCTGTCTGTCCGTCTGTCTGAAACCCCTCTAACTCAGTACACATTTGCGCTACTTAGACATACTATACCTTTTTGGAATCAGGATGATCCCGGGATTGAAAATCTGCCCTTCATCTGGTGCTTGATCAGTTTGTGATTTGAAGAACTCAACTCAATTGAAGTTCCACGGAGTTTGTGATTTGAAGAACTCAGTTGAGGGCTAGCCGCAGGAGCTAGCTTAAAAGTCCGCACAAAGTGAGGACTTTTAAGCTAGTTCCCAAATAAATTAGATACCCAAATTGAGGGTCTACTATTAATACAGAGCCTTTTGTGCAGTCCTTGTCTCATTCTAGTAGTTTGGTTGGACTTATAGAAGCAGCCTATTTGGCTATCTTTAGAAGTTATCCTCTTTTCTTATGTTCTTATGTATTGTATCAGGATGGTTAGAGAACCATGACCCCTATACATGTACATGGATTGTCTTGTTTTACAGAAAGTTGCTATTAAAAAAAATAACTTTTGTCTGATGATGTTTAAGTTTAAAATATATATATATATATATATATATATATATATATATATATATATATGTATACAGTATTTTCTTTCAGAATGATGTGCAGTTGATGAAAGAAGGTGATAAGGTGGGTGCCAGCGAGGCCACACTTCTGAACATGTTGAACATCTCCCCCTTCACGTATGGCCTGGTGGTGCAGCAGGTGTTTGATCAGGGCACTGTGTTCTCACCCAAAGTCCTTGACATCACAAATGAAGACCTTATCAAAAGCTTCCAGGCTGTGAGTATATTTTCTTTGGATGACTGCATGCGCGAAAATACAGTCAACTCGATTTACAGTTGAGTTACATAAAAACTGATTGCATACTGATAAATCATTAGATGGTCGATTTAACATGGGTTTAATAGGGATCATTTGGATTCATTGCCCATGTAATGTAAAACTCAAAAAAGAAATCTGCCACCCACCTGAAGTATATCATAGTCCAGTCTGAGTTATCACCGAGGGTCCCCCCTTGAGGCTGGAGAACACCATTTTTTTTTTTTTTTAATGCAAGGAAGAAGGAACCAAAGGCCACAGGCCTGCATACTGTTCCTTCCAAGAAAAAGCAAAAACAATACAAAAGAGGGCCAAATTCAAGATCCGTTCATTTCGAGATGCCTGGACACACTACGTTTGAAAGACTGGAGATCGTAGGAAGTAGGAAATACAGACAGAGGAAGACAATTCCAGAGTTGACCAGTTGCATAAATGAAGGACTGGGCGTAACAGTTGACTCTTGCATTAGAGAGTTGGACAGAAAAGAATGAGAGTTTGTTGCTAGACGGGTACTACGTGCCCGTCGTAGAGGTGGAGGGATGCAAGCAGACAGTTCAGAGGAACAGTGACCGTTGAAGTAGCGATAGAAGAGAGATAAAGATGCAACAGTGCTGCGAAGAGACAAAGGTTGAAGGGAAGCGGTAAGAGGAGGAGAGTTAATGAGACGAAAGGCCTTTGACTCCACCCTATTGAGAAGAGCTGCATGTGGGGAGCCTCCCCACACATGAGAGTTGTACTCCATACACGGGTGAATAAAACCCATGTACAAGGTCAACAACTGTGCAGGGGTAAAGAAAGTTCGAAATCAGGTTAGCACACCTAATCTCTTGGAAGCAGATTTCACAAGAGATATAATATGTTCTTTCCAAGACAAATCCCGAGAGAATGAAACCCCAAGCATGTTCAAGGATGATGCAGGACATAACTGTTCATTATTAAATATTAGTGGGTAATCCTGAGGAAGATTTTGTCGGGTTGATAAGTGTAAGAACCGAGTTTTTGATGCATTAAAAATAACAAGATTATTTTTACCCCAATCAGAGATACGAGCCAAATCAGACATTAGGTGTGCCATAGCCTCATCCCTTTTTTGTTGAAGTAACTGCTGAGATGGACGTTGCGGAAACCAAATGGAAAGGTGAAGGGTGGAATCATCAGCATATGAGTGGATAGGGTTAGATGTACAGCTTAGAAGGTCATTGATGTATAAAAGGAAGAGAGTTGGTGATAGGACAGAGCCCTGAGGAACACCACTGTTGATAAGTCTAGGAGAAGAACGATGGCCGTCTACAACAGTGGCTATAGAACGACCAGAAAGGAAGCTAGTGATGAAAGCACAGATAGAAGGATAGAAACCGTAGGAAGGCAGTTTGGAAATTAAAGATTTATGCCAGACTCGATCGAAAGCCTTTGAGATGTCAAGTGCAATGGCAAAGCTTTCGCCAAAGTCCCGAAAGGAGGATGACCAGGGGTCTGAAAGGTAGGTGAGAAGATTTGGGTGAACACTCCAGGTAGTCAGGAAGAGGAGTGATGGGGAGAGCTACGTGGTGAGGCCGAGGGAGAGTGTATTGGTGCGGTGGGCGGGGAGCAATGCAATAAGGTGTGAGGAGAGTGATGCAGAGTTTTTCAAGTCACAAGTTTCAGACTGTCATCTTGTGTGGGTGGTATGCGTCTGCATGGAATCATTATGCGCAGCCATTGCAAAAATCTTAAAAGTTTTCATGCTATCTTTGCTTTAACTTAAAACTGGGTTTATGTTTTTAGCAGTCATTATAGCAATCGATCCTATACCAAGCGATCATGTACCAGTTTTGTGAGTGTAGTACAGGCAGCCTCCACTATTCGACAGGGATATGTTCCATAAAATGGGCTGAATAATGAATTGGTCAAATAATGTACCTGTTTTTCCCATGAGATTGTTCAGAAATAGGGGGGTTGGGTTCCTGACCGTCTTCGTCAATCAAAAAACATTTAATGAAATTAGAAAAAATACCAATATTTGTAGCGTATGCACCGTGTGAAGACAGGAGTGAGAGAGGAAATGACAGGTTTTGGGATGAGGTGGATGACATAGTGGGAGCAATGCGCAGGAGCTATAAAGTGATTGTAATGGGGGATATAATTGGAAAAGTAGGCAGTAGTGGTCTTGAGGATGACATAATGGGTTGTTATGGAGTACCAGGTGAAAATGATAATGGGAAGCAACTAAAAGATTTGTGTCGGGAGAGGAGGTTGTACATTTGTAACTCGTATTTCAAACACAAAGATGCACATAAATATACATGGTACAGAGGGAATGGGGATCGTGTTGAAAGAAGCCTGATTGATTACGTGCTTGTAGAGAGGTTGATGATGGGAATGGTTGCTGATACGAGGGCTGTGAGAGGACGAAGTGGAGGTCTGTCAGATTATATGATTGTGGTATGCAAGAACTAGCTGAGGAAGTGAGGTGGATCAGGAGAGAGAGGAGCACTCAGGGAGAAAGACTGAAAGTTGACAAGCTGAGGATCAAAGAAATGGCAGATGATTACAGGATCAAAGTAGAGGTGGAGTTAGAATCAGTGAATTGGAATGAAATGGATCTGGACAGCCTGTGGAATACATATAGGGATTGCTTAGTTAGGAGTGCTAAAGCAGTGTGTGGTGTGGCAAGAGTAACAACAAAGAAGAAAGGTACATCATGGTGGGATGATGAGGTTAAGAGAGCAGTGGAGGAAAAGAGGAAGAAATGGCTAGAATGGTTACAGGACAGAGGTTCAGTTAAAATAAGAACTGAATATATTGAGAGCAAAAAGCATGTAAAGAGATTAGTGAAGAGGAAAAAGAAGGAGGTAAATGATGATCTAGGAAGAAAAATGAATGCAAACTACTCTGAAAATAGGAAGTTATTCTGGAAAGAGGTGCGGAAATGTAGAAGTGAAAGCGGAAAGAAATGTTGATGGTGTGAAGGATGTAGGTGGTAGATTATCAACCCAAGGGGATGAAGTAAGGACCAGATGGAAAGAATATTTTGAAAGCCTGATGAAAGGGAACAGAGAGAGCAGAGCGGCTGTAAACATGATTGATTTTGGGGGTGCGCAGAGAAGGAATGCAGTGCCAGGAGACTTGACACTTGCACAGTTGAAGAGTGCTGTGAAGCGGCTGAAAAATGGGAAAGCAGCTGGGGTTGATGAGGTGTATGCAGAGATGATTAAGTGTAGTGGAGAGAGTGGTATGAAGTGCTTGTTGGAGATGTGTAAGAAGGCATGGATGAGTGAAACTGTGCCAGCAGAGTGGAAAAAGGCTGTGATTGTACCCCTATACTAAAATAAAGGTGAGCGAAGTAAGTCCAAGAATTATCGTGGCATAAGTTTATTGAGTGTGGTAGGGAAGGTATATGGAAGAATTATTATAGAGAAAGTAAGGTAGATTTCAGAAGTACTAGTGAGTGATGAACAGGGTGGCTTTAGGAGTGGCAGAGGATGTGTGGATCAAATATTTGCAGTGAGACAAATAGCAGAGAAGGCTTGTGAGAAGGACCATAAGGTGTTTATGGCATTCATGGATCTGGAAAAAGCATATGACAAAGTAGACTGAGAAGGATTGTGGAAAGTTTTGCGTATGTACGGTGTAGATGGTAACCTGCTAGGTGCCGTCAAGAGTTTTTATGATGGTAATGAAGCATGCGTAAGGGTTAATGGGCATCTAAGTGAATGGTTCACGATCGGTGTGGGCGTGCGGCTGAGGTTGTGTGATCTCCCCATGGTTGTTCAGTACAGTAAGACCTCACTATAATGGACTAATTGGGGCCCAAGCCAGTCCGAAAAATGCGAAATTCCGATAAAAGCGACATCCGGACTTACCTCTGCTAATCTGGACTTTTTCCGATATATCAGACATTAGTCCGGATTGCATCAGTGGTTTTCATCACCATTGCAGTATTGTACTGTGTTATACCTTCACTGCATTAATCAAATGGCATAATAATACTGTACTGTGCACTGAAAAACATGTCTTTTACTAGTCTTATTGTGGTGAACAAAGCTGAAGTGGTCATGCAGTCCGGACTGCTTTCTGGCTTTATTGGACTTTTTCCGATATATTGGAGTTTAGTCCGGTAGCTCCTCGAGTTCGATAAAAGCGAATTCCGGTCTATTGAAGTCCGTTATATCGAGGTTTTACTGTATATGTATATGGGTGGGGTGATGAGAGAAGTAAAAACACGAGTAATGGAGAGGGGGATGGCGATGGTAATGAATGGTGACAGATGGAATATGTCAAATCTGTTGTATGCTGATGATGCGGTACTGCTTGCAAATACCGGACAAGAACTTGGTAGACTAGTGCAGAGTTTTGCTGATGTCTGTGAGTGTCATGCCCTGAGAGTAAATGTAGAAAAGAGTACAGTGATGGTTATTGAGAGAGAAATTGACTCCCAGTGTGATGTCACAGTGAATGGAGAGAGACTGGAATTGGTGAGAGAGTTCAAATACGTGGGTGTAGTGATAGAAAAGAGAGGAAAATGTGCTAAAGAAGTTGAAAGTTGAGTGACACAAGGAAGAAAAGTAATTGGTGCAATGAAGGCCTTGATAAGAAACAGAGGCTTAAGTGTTGCAGCTGCACAAGGCTTACATGAAGGAGTGTTGGTGCCAACTTTAATGTATGTATGTGAGACTATGGTGTGGCATGAAAATGAAAAGTCAAGAGTAAGAGCAGTGGAGATGGGTCTGCTGAGAAATGTTTGTGGAGTACAGAGGGTGGATAGGGTACGAGATAATGTGATTCGTGAAAGATGTGGAGTGAGGAAGTCGGTGGACACCAGAATTGAAGAGAGTGTACTGCGATGGTATGGGCATGTGTAGAGAATGGATAACAATAGAGTGGTGAAGAAGGTATATCTGAGTGAATTTGAAAGAGGGAGGAGGCGAAGTAGGCCAAGGAACCAAGGAGAAGGTGGAGAGATATGGTGGATGAGTGTGTGAGGAAGAGAGGTTTGGAAGTCGGTGAGGCTAGGGAACTGAGAAGAGATCGAGCTGGCTGGATGAATGTTGTGAGAAGAAGTGCATGATCAGGGATTTTGGCACCCCTTTTTAACGTGGCAGCGTCCAGATTGACTCTCTTGGATACGTTTGTGTGAAGCTACAAAACGTGGTGAATGTGTTTGGCGTATCCGATAGAGCCAGGATTCTGGGGGCTTGAATGATGAGTGAATGGAAGCATGGCCTATTGCCCAATTTGGGCTGTCTGGACGTTGCTACTCCTCATTCTGCTCTAGGGTGGGAAAGGAGGTCCGGATGATGATGATGAATTTAATAAACAGAAGGAATGTTTTTAATCTATTTTATTTCTCATACAGTAATAAGTAAAAAAGTACAGTAACCCCCCCCCACCCCCACCCCCATCAGCGAGGGTTACATTCCAAACTCCCCTCGCTAATTCTTGATATTTGCAAATTCTTAATGGGCTCCTGAAATTGAAATTCACCAGTAATTGCATAGCCTATGAACCGCTGACACTGTAATGCTATCTATCTGTCTGTCTATTGCCAGACACCTTAATCCCGTAAAGGGTGGCCACAAACAAATCACCTCCATGTTGCCCTGTTCCCTGCCATTTCATTGTCCTGCTCCCAGCTCACACACCCCTCTGTTATATACCTCTCCACTCTATCCTTCCACCTCATCCTTGGCCTCCCCCTCCCCCCCCCCCCCCCCCCTTTCCCTCACACCCTGCTTGTCAGTCTCTCACTCTCCATCCTCTCCACATGGCTGCCAAACCACCTCAGTGTGTTTCTCCTAACACTTCCTATCACATCCACATCCACACCACAACACTCATTCACTTCCTCATTTGTCTGTCTCTCCATGTGACTCCACATGCTCAATGACACATTTCCATTGCTCTCACTCTTGACTTGTGTCCCTCCAACAGGGTCCAAGCTTCACTTCCATATGTTAGAGATGGTATCACAATACTGTCATGCAGTAACTTCTTCACTTCCATGCTCACTTCCCTGTTTCTTGTCACTGCTTTCAAAGAACCAGCAACCTTTCTTCCTTTTTGCACCATTTCAAGCACTTCACCCTCTAAACTTCCATCTTTACTCATCACACTGTAATGCATTATCCATAAATAAACATTTTTGTTAAATCTGTTTCCCCTTTATTTTTAGCTGTTCATCTGTGACAACTTTTGTTTGATTCGTCAGTGTAATGGTGGAAGGGACTTTCCTAAGTGTTTAACTGAACCTGACCTAACCTAACCTAACCTTGCCTAGTTTAACCCTTACAAGTTGGGGGTTTTCCGATGTCACATGCTCCTCCATGGGGGATTTCCATGATTTTTGAAAAATACCCATATTTCAAACCCTTATGCCAAACTATAACAGCTAGAGAAAAAATTAAAGATACATAAGACTCACTAATACATAAGACTCACTAACTCTTACGTGGCATTACGTGAACAATAAACCCCAACCACCCCTTGGACAAACCTAGACAGGCTCAATCCGATTGGAGTGTGTTAATTACCCACTAAACCTCCAGGCGCTATAATTTGGTTATATGGTTACCATCCAGCAAAATAAATGGCTTCCTGGTGTACAGGAAACCACTTGGCATGTCACTCAGAGTGTAGAGTCACCCATAGGCAGAAGGAAGAAGAAAGAGTGAACTGATCTTATAAACAATATTGTCTCATTGCAGTAGACCCTCGCTTTAATGGACCTTAATAGACAGGATATTGGATTTAGTGGATACTACGAAGGCTACCAATGTTTTGCAGACCATAACGAACAAAGTCCATTAGATGTGGTGCAAGGAGTTGCAGTACATGTGTTTCTTACCCTTTTTACTTCAGCCAGGCATGAAACTGCCCTCTCCCCATCATTATTGCAGGGTTGTAATAACAATACAGTACAGTCTTCATACAACACAAGATAGGTTATGCGGAACCTCGTGCCAAATCAGTTTCGCGCAAAAATGTGATATATATTTACATGTAAAATTGGGGGTTAAGTTTTAGGAGCCCCTTATTTTTCGTTGAAAATATAATTAAAGATAGGTTATTACAAATGTCTGCCAACACATCCAAGACGTGTGTTTATATTACAATCTTGCTGACTTGACACATCAGTGTATTCTAACCCAACCTAACCGACTGTTTTTGCCCCCTAATCGTTTCGTTTCGCTTCGTTTCGTTTTTGAAGGCTGCAACATGCTTGCATGCGTCGGCCTTTCTGGATTGGAGCGTGTAGCATTTTATGACCGGATGCCCTTCCTGATGTCTACCAATGACCCTCGGGTGGATTCGATCCTCCGACCCTACGGCCAGAGCGGAGCGCTCTAACCCACTGAGCCACGGCTGCTACTCCTCATAAAAATTTTAACCACCAAAGATTGCCACGAAGCCTCTTGAAAGTCCTCATTACCATTCAGGCAAAAGCTTCTGAGCTAATCAACATGTGAATAATGGCTGCCCAGAATTGTGCATATTTTGCCAAGAATCACTCATTAACAAAAAAAAAAAAAAAAAATTGAAAGTCATTAGTCATTAACAGTAAAGGAAAAAACACAATACTGAAGTCATCAGCATGGAGTGATTGCATACTTGTCACTTCTCAGATATACACGAATGCAGTAATCGTAAATAATAAACAAGTCAGCCAAGCAGTATAATTTGTATGACAGTACAGTATACAGTAATTCATAAGCACAAAACTCACATAATGATCTTACCTAACTATTTATGTCAACACATACTGTCTTCACATACCATAAGAGTCTAATTTTCTCTACCAAAGACCGTCGGCCACTCCCCCCTCCCCACACACACACACACACACACACACACACACACACACACACACACACACACACACACACACACACATTGCACCCAAGGTGAAAACATGAATTTTGCTGCTGCTTCATCACTAACTTTTTTTTCCCCCTCCAACAAAGAAACTATCCACATCGTAAACACACCCAGCTCATTTTATGTCTGATCGTTTGCATATAAGCTCCCATATCACATGCCACTTCATTCAAAAATTTTACATTTTCCTTTTTTTGTGTTCATAGCACTTTCAGGGTGCTTAGGCGTAACTAAAGTTGGTTTGGAACCACGAGCTCGAGAGTTTTGAGAGGAAATGTGGAGCAAGTAAATAAGCACATAAATGCTTCTCATCACAGCGACGTTACATACAACATTGAGGCAGGCAGTGGCAGGTGGTATGGGACATGGGTCAAGTGCATCACGTCGGGTTGAGGAAGCCAATCAGCGACCAACAAAAGCATAAAACAAGAGCTATAAACCAAAGCAGTCATCTGGAAATCCATTACCTAATTGCATCCTCTTCCCACACAGTTTCTCGTACGCAATTGAGTGAAATTACCGTGCTATTAAGTAATTACGGGAGAAATTAAATGCCCATGTTTTGTGTTACTGGAAGATTGTTGTTTTGTTTTGTCTTAAATCGCGACTCTACTGTACTGTGCGAGGCATGAAGTGCTCTGACGAGGATGTGAATTAAGCTGCAAAAAGGGCAAATTATGGGCCAAGTTAGTATAAAATGAATATAATTTTCATTTTTAGTACTAAAGTGTGTTATTGTTCATTTATTTTCAGATGTGTGTGAATAACCACAAGGGGACCATCAGATATAACAGATTTTGCCTTATTGGATCAGGCTTCTCCCCAATTAGTCTTTCATTGTAAGGGTCTGTTGTAATTGAGGGCTCCAGCAGTAAAGGGGTGTATATGCAAAAACCTACTTTTGAGTAATTTGTGATGAAAGTTAAGCAGTTTGTACACCATTAGTTTTCAAAATAGATATCTGTTATGTGTTACCATATTAATCACGCAGTCAAGGACTTTTTCCCAGTGTGTGTGTGTGTGTGTGTGTGTTTTTTTTTTAGTTTTTTTTTTTGCGTTTGACCCCCTTCCTAAACAACCGTATAAATTTATTTATGAAATCAAAATACAAGGTGATTTTATAAAATTTTATAATAACATTAATAAACTGAAAGTTTCATTAACCTGTGGCCATTAGTGTTTTTTTTTTTTTTAACCCTGAGCTATAAATACATTCCTATAGGTGACGATGATTGTATAAGTAGATCAGTAATAAGAATAAGGCCACTCACCAATCCTACGATGAAAGTGTGCTTGCTGGACCTGAAGGGGGGGAGGGGGTCTAATAATCAAGGAAGTTGTCGTCCGGGTCAAACTCAGCCGCATCCCGGACCACGCCCCCTTTCTGCCACGCCTCTTGTTGACTCTGATACAGCTCATCATAGAAAGCAACAAATTCAGGTGGTACGAACTTAGAAAGGGTCATTACATCGTTTAACTTGTCCATCTTAAGCAGAAGACCATCTGGGTATTTAAGAGGCAACTGAATTCCAGAAAAGGTATTGGGGTCGAACTCTGTGCCTTGACTCTTCTGCAGTTTGATGAGAACAGGCTCATGGATGCCATACCCAGCCCTGACCTTGATGCCAGCTTTGTAGTCCTTGTGCACAACGAATATCTTAGCATTTTTTAATCCACTGCCACTGAATCCCATCTTCGTTATCACTTGTTGCAGAACATCAAAGAAACAGTCCTTATTTATCTCTACTACACAGAAAGGGTTCTTATCTCGACACTCCCTCATGAGCTTCATGTAATGGGGGGTAGAGTACACATTCTGTCCTTTCAGTGCACGTTCCAGGTTACCAAAGTCTCTTATCACGTGGTAGATAAGAATGTCCAGACACTAGAAAACAGTGCTTCATGTAATCCAAACGCTCGCTCTGAACAAGCCGGAGATAGAGAAGAGACATTCAGGTTCTTGTTTTGTCCACTGCGGTTATCACTGAATATCACCAGCTTTTTTACAGTCAGGAATGAAATTTTCAATGTAGTGCAACAGGCAACTAGCAGTTTCAGACGAACCTCTTCTTCCTTGAGTCTCGTTCCACACATAAAAATAACCCTTTCCAGCCTTGATGTCGTGAATTCGGAAATTATAAGTCCAGAGCTTTCGTTTATAGTACTGCACCCCAGAACTCAGACGAGGGGTGGGCAGGGTCTGCTGAGGATCTATTGCAGTTGCTGCAAGGCTGTTATCATGGTCAGTTTCATACACTTTCCTAATCTCATGCATGGCCTTGGAACTGGCTAGATGAAAGTTTCTTTGAATGGTTAAATGCCGAATTTCATCCTCCTTGTTGTCTCCACCTGCTTGTAGTCATTTTATAATATACTCGGTCTCGTCACAGTAGTTGCAGTGTCACTCCTAGGAGGCTCCACCCCAATATTAAAGTCATTGTTGAAGATTTCATTGTACACATAAAAAGATACCTTCAGATGAGTCTTGTTGTTCATTTCAAGATAATCCAAATAATCCTTGTACAGTGTGCTGCGACTGGAACCAGGGAGGTAAATAAACTCTCTTCTGACTCTTGGCTCTGGAATAGTGGCTGGAACATGTAGATAAACCTTGTATGTGGGCCTTTACGACGTCCCTGACTTCCGCACTAGTTTTGTTGGGTGGTTCATGTCGTCCAAGTTGATCAGGCTCCACCATACCAGTGCTTGATCCTTTCGTCATGGCATTCCGAACACGTTTTTCAGAGATGAAATGGATGTGCAGAAAGGCAATGAGGCAGACATTGATTACGTCATTGTTGACAGTGACTGTGTACAGCCGGGTCTCCTTGCATCGAGTTTCCCTTCCTATGACATCTGAACGCTTTACTGGCTGACTTGTGGCTCTTGAGAAAATGTACCTGGTTTGTGCCGTGTGATCTTTCAATTTCCAGTAGTTTGTGAATATTTCCCGGCAGTTTTCAAGCCCAACTTCAAAGCACCGGTTATGGCACGTACACGGTGCCCCCATGGTACTAGCTGCAACTTGTTGCTTGGTGTGAGGGCTTGTGTATGCCTCACCACTGTCTTGTTTTTCCTTCGCCACGTTCCTCTTCCATGTCTCAGGCCTCCTCTTACGCTTTCGAGGCAACGTACGTGGTTGCCTCTCACTTTTGGTGTCACTAACACTCATGATGAAGCAGTGAAATCCGGTGAAAATAGACGAAATGCGAGAGTTAAAGTGCCAGGCGTTTATCAAACCAGAGGCAAGGCTAGAGACTGTGGTGATGGTGCATGCCACATGCGTCTGGGGGTACCTGATTGACCGAGCTGGGAGGTGTGTCGCCGCCGCCGTGTGCTCATTGGCTTCCCACTTCCGCCCCTTTATTTCTGGCCCCAGACTTGATCTAGCGTTCTACGCAGCAAAGTTGCATGACTTCCCTCTTTAGTTTAACCCATCATATGGTCGAGTATCGTTTGGCACTTCATACCACGGCATAAAGGTGGCCTTGCAGAGTAGCTGCCAGACATTACTGGAAAATTTGATTTTTTCGGGTTACGCCCCTTTACTTCTGGAGGCCTCAATTGATTTGTGATTATTTATTTCCCAGCTCTTAATTCCTGTGATGAATAGTGAAAGAACTTTCTGAGTTGAGACATTGATTCTCTGTCTGTCTGTCTGGCTCTCTCTCTCATTACAGTAATAAAGGATGATATTCTGTCCTGTTAGGACTATACTGAAAATAATTCTCTCTCTCTCTCTCTCTCTCTCTCTCTCTCTCTCTCTCTCTCTCTCTCTCTCTCTCTCTCTCTCTCATTACAGAGGTGATATGCTGTGTCTTGTTAGAACTGTACTGACCATTTGCCAATTGGTTTAAAACTGACAGTTGAAATTGACATTATGTGTACAGTCATCTCGCCTAAAATGTGCCTTCGCAAAGTGCGTCTCGCCTAATGTGCGACGGGGGTCTGACAGTAATTAATTACAGTAAAACCTCGATATAACAGACTTCAATAGACCGGAATTCGCTTTTATCGGACTTTTGGGGCCACCGGATTAAATTCTTATATATTGGAAAAAGTCTGATAAAGCCAGAAGCAGTCTGGACTGCCTGACCACTTCAGCTATGTTCACCACAATAAAGTAAATAAAAGACATTTTTATCAGTGTACAGTACAGTATTATTATATATATTATACCATTTGATTATTGTAGTGAAGTTATAACACAGTACTGTACTGCAATGGTAGTCAAAACAGTTTAAAAACTGTTCACACAATCCGGACCAATGTCTGATATATTGGAAAATGTCCGGATTACCAGGGGGAATTCCATATGTCACTTTTATCGGAATTTTGCATTTTTTGGAATGGTTTGGGCCCCAATTAGTCCATTATAATGAGGTCTTACTGTATTTAGAAAGTGCGTTTGCTACTTGCAGTGTTTGTCGGGCATGAAAAATTGAAGCAAATACGGTATTCTCTCGCAACTCGCGAGCATAATCTGTAGCGCGTGATGGTTAAGGGTGGGGCTGGTGATACAAGTATGGTTGGGTGCGGCTGGTGCGTGAGTGAGTGATGGCCACTGCAGCAGGATGATGACATAATGTCTGAAGTGTCTGACCTGGACTTTGAGGATTTCCTGGAGCAGCAACAGGCAGCACCAAACCTAATGCAAACTAAGATGTGCATTCTATAAAACTGGCCACACAATATTATGCTTTAAGAGCATTCGTTAATCACTGGCGCAGTTGTCACCAGGGTTGCAATTTGGTATTTTTCATTACCAAATGTGGGGCAATTTGGTAATGAAAAATTCGATCGGTAATGATTCAGAATGATTCATTACCAAAAGGATTTTTCACATGTACAATTGTACCAAGGATGGAGACGGATTCTTTTTCTTTGTTTTCTTTAATGCAAGAAAGAAGGAACCAGAGGCTAAGAGCCCACAAACCATTTCTTCCAAGAAAAAAAAAAAAAAAGAGAGTCAAAACCCCTCCAGTAGTGATGAGAGTGATAGTAAGGCATGGGATGAGGCCCGTGCAGAACAGCTGTGAGTGTTTTGATTCAGCTTCCATGGTATGGCCTCGGGTACCACCACAACAATTCGAATTATATACCCTTGTATAATGCTGGTAAGGTCTTGAATTTTCATAATAAATATACAGTATAACTCTTGGATGTTTCTATTGTAAGTTTTCCTTTTGCATTTTAGTTAGAGATAGGTATTGTTGAATCAGTATACGAAAATTCAGGGTGTGTCTCCCATAAAGCCATTTTAACATGGGATCCTATGCTTCTCAAAGTGTGATTTATAAAGTGCGATGGGCTGTGTCGTCCATATTCATGCACTTTATGCGAGATGACTGTAAGTATTGCGTGGTACAGTGGACTTGCTGTTTACGTGTTCATCGTTTGCCTTGTGTTGTACACGGTACAAGTGCTGCATGTTCAGTGTTTATACAGAAATGCAGTTTACACGATTTTGAGAGTTTTGAAGCCTAGCCTCTGTCTTTGAGGAGTAGAGACACTCCCACACTCCCAGCTTCTAGCTCCTCAGTCTTCGATGACCCCCCCCCCAACATAACACAAACATAGTCATCACTGCTAGTCTCAAGTTAAGTTTAAATTCCACTATTATTACCATTATTTTTGTCCATCCATCCATCCATCCAATCCTATGTCACCTCATGAGGAGCATAGAAGCCCAGGGCAAGGCAAGTTGGTCCTGACATTTAAAATGAGAGTGACCAGCCTCTCTCATCCCTGAGTGGCATAACATTAGATACAATTCCCAACCACCCCTTGGGTATAAATCTACACAAGCTCAGTCTATTTGGAGCACCTTAATTGCCCTCTAAACTCAGCCAAATGGTTTCCTGTACACAAGGATACCATTTACTATTACCATTATTCTTGTACAGTCAATAATTAATATTCTCAAGGATGATCAGTGAGTGAGTATGAATGTGTTTGATGGTGGTACATCTTTCAGTAGGGCCATAATAGAGACTCCATATGATTTTTTTTTTTTTTTACAAGATCTTCCCCTCCTCCTCCTCCCCCCCATTAGCCATATTATAATGGGTCTTATGGTACCATTTATGTGGCTTGTCTACTGCCCAGTTATGTAAATGATGAGGTCACTTTATAATGTTAGTAGAGCAGTGCAAGATGAATTCAGGTTTAGATTTTTGTAATACCTGCAATTATACATTTTGTCTTGGGAAATTTAAGGACTTCATTCAGTTTCATGATGTTCATGTTTTGTATGGTAGCTATGCATCATAATGAATTTATAATTTTATTTTAGTTCTAATGATCATGGTGTGTTGCAGGGCTTGTCAAATGTGGCTTCTGTGTCATTGAGCATTGGATATCCCACTGTGGTGTCTGTTCCACACTCCATTGTCAATGGCTTCAAACACCTTCTGGCCCTTGCTGCTGTCACTGACATCACCTTTAAGGAGGCAGAAACCCTGAAGGAATACCTGGCTGTAAGTATAATTGTCCTAGGTATTAGCATGTGATAGGTGGGGGTGCTCACCATCCACTCACTCGATATAGTGCTGCTCTAGGTACCTGCCCTTTCCTCCCTTCCTTTTTTCTCTCCTTCCTCCCTCTCCTGTCTTTCCTTCATTCTTTCCTCCTCCTCCTGTCTACAGGTGCCTCTACACTTGGTAACAAGCCAAATGGTTTCCTGTACACCAGGAAACCATTTACCATGCTGTGTGGTAACCATATAACCAGATTATGGTGCCTGGTGATTTAGTGGGTAAGGCACTCCAATTGGATTGAGCCAGTGCAGGTTTATATCCAAGGGATGGTTGGGGTTTAATGCTCACGTAATTCCACTCATGGATGAGTGAGGTTGGTCACTCACATCTTAAATGTCAGGACCAACTTGCCTAGCCTTGGGTTCCTACTCACCTCATGGAGCAACACTGGATTAGTTGATGAATGAATGAATTGGCATGCAAGCTTGGTAACTAGCTACAGTCTAGCTGTCTATCTATCTATCTATCTATTGCCAGACGCCTCAATCCCGAACGGGGTGGCCACAAACAAATCGCCTCCATGTCACTCTGTCCCCTGCCATTTAACTAACACGCTTCCAACTCACACCCCCCTCTCTCATATACCTCTCCACTCCATCCCTCCATCTCATCCTCGGCCTCCCCCTCCCTCTCGCCCCCTCCACCTCACTCACATACACTCTCCTCGTCAGTCTTTCACTCTCCATCCTCCCCACATGCCCAAACCACCTTAACGTGTTTCTCCTAACGCTTCCCATCACGTCCTCAACCACACCACAACGCTCCTTCACTTCCTCATTTGTTAGTCTGTCTCTCCATGTGACTCCACATGCTCCTCTCAAATAACTCATTTCCACTGCTCTCACTCTTGACTTCTGTCCTTCCAACAGGGTCCAAGCTTCACTTCCATATGTCAGAGTTGGTATCACAATACTGTCATGTAACAACTTTTTCACTTCCATGCTCACCTCCCTGTTTCTTATCACTGCTTTCAACGAACCAGCAACCTTCCTTCCCTGCTGTACCCTTTCGAGCACTTCACCCTCCAGACTACCATCCTTACTCATCACACTGCCCAAGTACTTAAAAATTCACTCACATTCTCCATATCCTTCCCATCCAATCTCACTGTACACTCACTGGCTTCACTTCTCTCGAAGACCATCACTTTACTCTTCCCCACATTCACCTTTAGCTACAGTCTTAGGCAAGAAATGGTCACAGTTACAGTTAAAGTGTAAGCTGAGGGTCTCCTTCAGTGGGAGCATTCACAGACTCCCAAAAGTTGCCAATGCACACCTGATAATTTGAAAAATATATACATGGGCAAGGAAGATGCAAGGAAGGAGTTGTTTGTTGATGAATGAAGTGTGGCAGAGTGGAATGAGAGATTACAAATGTGACAGCTCAAGATGTATGTATGTCAGGTTCAAGTGTGAGAAGGAAAAAGTGGCGGTGATTGTAGCGTATGCACCGTGTGGTGGCAGGAGTGAGAGAGAGAAAGACAGGTTTTGGGATGAGCTTGATGAAGCAGTGGGAGAAATGCCCAGAGGCTATAAAGTGATCGTAATGGGCGATATGAATGAAAGAGTAGGCACTGGTCCTTTGGGTGACATAATAGGTTGTAATGGAGTACCTGGAGAAAATGGTAATGGGAAGCAACTGAAAGATATGTCAGGAAAGGAAGTTGTGCATTTCTAACCCATATTTCAAAGAAAGATGCTCATAAGTATAGAGGGAATGAGGATTGTGTTGAAAGGAGTCTGATTGAGTATGTGCTCGTAGAGAGGTCAGTGCTGGGAATGGTTGCTGATACAAGGGCCATGAGGACGATGTGGAGGTCTGTCAGATCATTTGATTGTGGTATGCAAGATCAAGCTGAGAGGAGTGAGGTGGATCAGCAGAGAGAGGAGTAGTCAGGGAGAGAGACTGAAAGTTGAGAAGCTGAGGATCAAAGATATGACAGATGAATACAGAACCAAAGTAGGGGAGGAGTTGAGGCCGTGAGTTGGAATGAAATGGATGTGGACAGTCTGTGTAATGCATATGGGGATTGCTTAGTGTGTGGTGTGGCAAGAGTAACAATAAAGAAGAACGGCACGGCTGGTGGGATGAAGTGGTTAAGGGAGCAGTGGAGGAAAAGAGGAAGTGGCTAGAGTGGTTATGGGATGGGGGTTCACTTGAAATAAGAACTGAATATATTGAGAGCAAGAAGCACGTAAAGTGACTAGTGAAGAAAAGGAGAAAGTAAATGATGATTGATGAAGAAAAACGATTGCAAATTACTTTGAGAAGTTATTCTGGAAAGAGGTGTGGAAATGTAGAAGTGACAGCAGAGAGAAATGTGAGTGTGAAGGATGTAAGTGGTAGATTATTAACCCCAAATGGGGATGGAGTAAGGACCAAATGGAAAAAATATTTTGAATGCTTGATGAATGGGAATAGAGAGAGCAGAGCCACTGTAAACATGATTGGTTTTGGGGGTGTGCAGAGAAGAAATGCAGTGCCAGGAAACATGACATTCGCAGGGGTAAAGAACGGTGTGAAGTGGCTGAAAAATGGGAAAGCATCTGGGGTTGATGAGGTGTATGCAGAGGTGTTTAAGTGTAGTGGAGAGAGTGGAATGAAGTGCTTGTTGGAGATATATAAGAAGGCATGGATGAGTGAAACTGTACCAGCAGAGTGGGAAAAGGCTGTGACTGTACCCCTGTGCAAATGTAAAGATGAGTGAAGTGAGTGCAAGAAGTATTGGGTCATACGTTTGCTGAGTGCGTTAAGGAAGGTACTGTACATGGAATTATTATGGAGAAAATAAGAGGGATATCGGAAGTCCTAGTGAGTGATGAGCTGGACGGCTTTTGGAGTGGCGAGGATGTTTGGATCAAATATTTGCCGTAAGACAGTTAATGGAGAAAGCTTATGAGAAGGACTGTA
The DNA here is from genome assembly GCA_018397915.1 of Birgus latro. Taxonomy (NCBI): domain Eukaryota; kingdom Metazoa; phylum Arthropoda; class Malacostraca; order Decapoda; family Coenobitidae; genus Birgus; species Birgus latro. The sequence continues at coordinate 34,695 of JAGKTI010004023.1, read as the reverse complement.
AGGTGTTTATGGCATCATGGATCTGGATACAACAAAGTAGACAGAGAAGGATTGTGGAACGTTTTGTGGATGTTCGGTGTAGAAGGTAAGCTGGTAGGTGCCATCAAGCTTTTATGATGGTAGTGAGGCATGTGTAAGGGTATATGAGCATCTAAGTGAATGGTTCATGATCAGTGTGGGAGTGCAGCAAGGTTGTGTCATGTCCCCATGTTTGTTCAACATATATTTGGATGGAGTGATGAGAGAAGTAAAAACACAAGGCATTGGTAATGAATGGTGTTGGATGGAATATCTCAAATTTGTTTTATGCTGATGGTGCAGTATAGTATTACTTGCAAATACCAGTCAGAAACTTGGTAGACTAGTTCAGAGGTTTGCTGATGTCTGTGAGCATTGTGCCTTGAGAATAAATGTAGAAAAGAGTAAAGTGATGGTTATTGAAGGAAAAGGTGATTCCCAGTGTGATGTTACAGTGAATGGAGAGAGACTGGAATTGGTGAGAGAGTTCAAATACCTAGGTACAGTGATAGAAAAGAGAGGAAAATGTGCAAAAGAAGTGGAAAGTAGAGTGCTGTGAAGGCCTTGATAAGAAACAAAGGCTGTAATGTTGCAGCTGCACAAGGTTTACATGAGAGAGTGTTAGTGCCAGCTTTAACATATGTGAGACTATGGTGTGGCATGAAAGTGAAAAGTCAAGAGTGAGAGCAATGGAGATGGGACTGCTGAGGAATGTACATGACATGCAGAGAGTGGATAGGATACGAAATAATGTGATTCGTGAAAGATATGGAGTGAGGAAGTCTATGGACACCAGAATCAGAGTGTACTGAGATGGTATGGTCATATGGAGAGAATGGATAACAATAGAGTGGTGAAAAAGCTATATTTGAGTGAATTTGAAGGACGGAGGAGGCGAGGTAGACCGAGGGGAAGGTGGAGGGATATGGTGGATGGGTATGAGGAAGAGAGGTGTGGAAGTCAGTTAGGCTATGGGATTGACAAGAGATCGAGCTGGCTTGATGAATGTTGTGAGAGGAAGTGCATGATCAGGGATTGGGCACCCCTTTTTTAACATGACAGCATCTGTATTGGCTCTTTTGGATACATTTAAGTGAAGCTACAGAATTTGGTGAATGTTTTTGGCGTATCAGGTAGAGCCATGATTCTGGGGGCTTGAATTATGAGTTAATGGACGTGTGGTCCATTGGATTGGGCAAATTTGGGCTGTCTGGATGTTGCTACTTCTCACGTTGCCCAAGGGTGGGAAAGGAGGTTGAAAGAGAGAGAATACATTCTCATAAGCACTTCCCAGATGAAACCTTAATCTTTAGTGTTTCAAATTAAACTTGATGTGATGAATGCTACCAGACCACTATTAAATTTACTGTGGTATAATAACCAGTGATTACAGTATTGAAGAATATATGCACTGTTCATCACTAAATATCATGAATGGGATTTTAGAAAATACATGACTCTGCGAGCCAGGAGGAGTTGACTTTAGTTCCTAATTGAATTACCCAGTGAATGAAAGGAGTATAGTAGTGAAAATTTTGTTCAGTAGACTGACAATTGCACTTATATTGGTGTATGATCTACAGGCAGGTTTGGATGATGTATAAGAAGATAGATTCTGAGATGACTTGAATGTGTAGTAGCTAAGCTGTATGGGGGATGATGAAATTGTAGTTTTGAGAGGAGAGTAGATCATGCAGGTGAAGCAGTCCAAAGATATGAAGGGGTGTGTGGGGATGTGCGTATGGTATGAGGAGTGTGGAAGGGGAAAGGATACTCGAGTCTGGGGAGGCAGTGAACGCAATTGTGTGCATCACCCATTTTAGGAAGAGAAAGTAGCTTGATAACTTATGAGTCAAGGAGAACTAGTAGCCAGATAGCCAATTTCTTGGTCAAGAGGGCTGATAGCAGGTTGGTGAAGGATGTTAAGTCATAGGGACTGAAGAGTGTATGCATCAACACAAAGTACGGTTATGTGACATAGTGCTTAAGGAGCAGGTGGTGAAGAAAAGGACCCATGCACCTAGAGGAAAATATGGAAGTTGAAAAAGAAGCATTAAGGGATTCCTCCTATAGTGAGATGAGTAGAATGGTGGCTGAACAGGGAGCTGTTGACAGAAGTGTTAATGAACAGTACAGACCTCTGAAGAACAAGCTCCTGAGAGTTATTGATTCAGTAACACTGTCCTTAGAGTTACTGATTCAGTGTGTGGATGGACAAAGGGTCCCCCAAACATATAAAGTAACATGGAGGTGGGATCAGGGTGTAAAAGCTGCAGTTAAGGAGAAAAGAAGGCTTTTCCAGGAATGAAAAAGGGTGATAACAAAGAGGAATACTTGGCTGCTAAGCATGGGGCTAGAAAAGAAATATACAGGGCAGAATCTGAGTCTCCGAGGCTTCTGCTGAATAACCTAGATACCGTAGCATTGAAAGGAAGAATATGATATTTTCGGTGGCAAATCAGAGGCAGAGGGAAAACAAGAATATTAGAGATGTGTGTTGTGTGAAGAATGATGAAGGAAGGGCTGTGATGAACAGTGAGGGTATTAAACATGCCTTGAGAGAACATTATAACCAGTTGCTGAAAGAAGGAGTATGACTGGAACTGGGAAGGTTTAGAGTCAACAGATTCAGTGTTTGGCCCTTGGCCTCTGATTGACAGTGCTGCTCTGAGCAGGGCAGTAGACAGGATTCAGCTGGGGAAGGCAGCAAGTGTGTCTTGGTTGACTGCTGATATGCTGAAGACCTCCAGAGATAAAGGGGTGGGGTTGGGGTTAGTTAGTGATTTGATAAATGCTATTAGATATGAGTGTGTTGTCCTAGATGAAAGGCTGAGGAGTGTGATTGTAAATGTGTACAGGGTGCAGGGTGATGCTGTGGAAATAGGAAATTGTAGAGGCATAAAGCTTTTGGACCAGATTATGAAGGTAATTGAGAGAGGTCTAGTAGGTATGATTAGAGAAAGAGTTAACATTGATGCAGTTTGAGTTTATGTCAGGCAAAGGGACCACTGATTTTGTTTCGTTTCGTTTTTGAAGGCTCCAACATGCTTGCATGCATCGGCCTTGGTCACCTAATGGCGGCTCTCCATGCTGCTCGATCTTTGGCAGCCTCCCTGTTCAGTCCCTTAACCCTTAAGTCACACTTAATGACCTCGTCCCATGTCTTTCTCGGTCTACCCCTCCCAGCCCGTCCCCCAATATTAACACTTCTCACCCTCTGTACCCAGTTATCATCCCCCATCCTCTCCACATGTCCAAACCACCCCAGCCTACCTCTCCTCATCACAACACCAATACACTCCAGTCCCATCCTACCTCTCAATTCTTCCATCGTAAACCCAGCCCCCCCAGGCCTTGCATGCAGGGACGCACTGCACATCCACCAAATCATTGTCATTTCTGTACGTTTAAACCTGTGAATATCCTCTTCCTTTACTGTCCAGGTCTCACTACCATACAGCATCACACTCCTAACACATGCTGCATACAAAGACCCCTGAGCACGTAAGGAAAGTCCTCTCAATGTCAGGAGAGGCAACAGCTCCCTGAACTTCTTTCAACCACTTCTCACCCTAGCAACCGAGCTAACTCCAGCCCCACCTCCGGCACATAACATGTCTCCCAAATAACGAAACTCCTCCACACACTCAAGAGACTCACCTGCAAGTTCAACCCTCTCACGCCTAATATTTTTCACATTCTTTGTCAATCCACCCTCTCATATGCTTTCTCCAAATCCATAAAGGCCACATACAACTTCTTTCCCTTCTCTAGACACTTTCATTAAAGACCTAAGAATGAATTGCTGATCTATGCAAATTCTTCCCTTCCTAAAACATCCCTGTTCTTCACTAATTCCTCTGCTTTTACCTAACTCTCTCAATAAGTATCCTACCATACACTTTACTTATTACACTAAAAAGACAAATGCCCCTGTGATTACCACATGCTTCTTTTTCCCTTTTTCCTTTGTACAGGGGAATTTTTCTACCTGACTTCCAACCTTTCAGGACTCTACCTTCCTCCCAAGCCAATCTGCACATCTTCCATATCCATTGTATTATTATCTCTTGTCAGTACTTCTACAATTCCTGGGGCTTTCCGCTTTTGGACTTTTTTCATTTCTTCCATTACTTCCATCTCAGTGATTTCTTCCTCTTTCCTCTGCTCCCTCCTTCTCCCAGCCATTCCCTAGTCACTTATCCTCGCATCACTTTCATTCTCTATGTTTAACAGTTCCTGAAAGTTTTCTTTTCATCTGTTCACTTTTTCTCCCTTCTCCACTAACACTCTACCGTTATCTTTTACTCCCCGACCAACTTCTGTTTATCTTTTTCCAGAACATTTTCTTACATTCCCTCCACTTTGCTCTCAGATTCCTTCCACTCTCTTCTTACTCTCTCTTACTAATCTTTTTACTTCTCTCTTTAGTCTCTCAACTTATTTCATCCCCCTGCTTCCCATCCACCCACTATATGCTTTCTTCTTTTGCCCCACAACTTGTCTCACCCCTACTCGCCGCACACATGAAATCAGCATCATCTCGCAGTCTACCTCTAATGCCACTACATCTCTTGTGCACCCATTTATCACAAACACTACACAAGATGGAATTACTTCCCACACCCTTGTGGCAAACTGCACATGGCCACTCTCCCTCTCCTCTGATTGCCGCCACCAACCCTAGATATCATCACTTTTGTTTTATCTGCATTTACCCTTAAGCCCTTGTACCCCATACCATCTCTCCACTTCTTAAATCTTTCCTCTGCCTCCCCTTCATTCTCCGCAATCAACACCAAATCATCAGCATACAACATCTCCCATGGGAATCCATATCTTAAGTCACGTAAGAGGGCTTCAAGCACCATGATAAACAACAAGGGACTCAAAACTGACCCCTGATGCACACCAACATTCATGGAAAACTCATCACTCAAAACTCCATTCCCTCTTACCTGGGTGCGAGCACCCACGTTCATGGCCATAATCACCCTAACCAGCCACTCTTCCAACCCTAGCTTTCTCATTGCCCACTTCACCACCTCTCTAGGGACTCTGTCAAAGGCCTTTTCCAAATCAACAAAAACAAAATACAATTCCCTTTTCTTTCCAATATATTTTTCCTGAAGCTGTCGAACAATGAATATGGCATCAGTGGTCCCCCTGCCTGGCATAAATCCAAACTGCATCTCATTGATATTCACTCTTTCTCTAATCATACCTTCTAGAACTCTCTCCGTTACTTTCATTATCTGATCTAAGAGCTTTATACCTCTATAATTTCCCCTTGCCAGGGCATCATCCTTCCCTTTGTACACATGTACAATTACACTCTTCAGCCAATCATCTGGGACAACACACTCATAATCATATTTATCAGGTCAGTGACTAACCTCACCCCAGTATCTCCTGAGGCCTTCAACATTTCGGCAGTCAACCCAGACACACCTGCCGCCTTCCCCACCCGCATCCTGCCTATTGCCCCACTCACAGTAGCAGCGTCAATCAAAGGCCAAGGGCCAAACACTGGATCAGCTGGCTCCAAACCTTCCCTATCCCAATCCATCTCCTCATTCAACAACCGGCTATAATGCTCTTTCCATGCATCTTTAATATCCTCACTGTTCACCACTACCCTTCCTTCATCATTCTTCACACACTGCTCACCTACAATGTCCCAATTATCCCTCTTCACCTGATTTGCCACCCTAAAAATCATATTTTTCCTTTCTCCATGATTTAGATTATCAAGTAAAAGTCTCTGTGACTCAGACTTCGCCTTGTATACCTCTCTTCTAGCCCTGCACTTGGCAGCCAAGTACTCCTCCCTGTTACCACCCTTCTTCCATTCCCGGAAAAGCCTTCTTTTCTCCTTAACTGCGGCTTCTACACCCTCATCCCACCATCAAGTTACTTTATGTCTTGGTGGGCCTCTTGTCCAGCCGCATATTGCATCGGTAACTCTCAAGAGTTTTTTTTTTTTTTAATGTGTCCGACTCTGGGCATAGGCTTTACAGCCTGCTATCAAGGCCCAATCGTCCTCCTACATACCATACACCTCTACATGTCACCACTTCGGCACTTAACACCCACCGTCCATATTGAATACATGCTAGGGCTGTCTCATACAGGACTGGTGTATTGGTATTAGCGGGGTTATTTTTACGACATGTCGGTGGGTCTTCTGGTAGATCAGTAAAGCCTGATTTAATGAAATTCAAATCCTTAAACTGTTCCCTGCACCAGCGAGGATTTGAACCTGGGTCCCACGGGACTGCAATCCAACTCTCTACCGATCGAGCGTTATTAAGGGCTCTATTCTGTTCATTAACGCCTCTGTCTACGGCTTCCTGTTCAGCCACCACTCTCCTCATCTCACTATAAGAGGCATCCCTTATTGATTGGTTTCCCAGTTTCCATATTTTCCTCCTAGGTACATATGTTCTCCTCATCATTTGTTCTTTAAGCACCATGTCACAAATCAACAGTTTGTGCTGTTGCACACACTCCTCGCTTCCTATAACTTTAACACCCCTCACTAACTTCCTATCAACCCTCCTGACCAGAAAATAATCTATCTGACTACTATTTCCCCTGGACTCGTACGTAATCAACCTACTCACTCTTTTTCTAAAATGTGTGTTGCACACAATCATGTCCATAGCCTCCCCAAACTCGAGTATTCTTTCCCCTTCCGCATTCCTCAAACCATATGCACATCCTCCATGGACTCCTTCATAACCTTGAGCTGCTTCACCAACATGACCATTTAAATCCCCTCCCAGAACCACTACCTCATCATTGCCCATACCACTTACTACACTTATTAAATCATCCCAAAATCTATCCTTCTCTCCGTCATCCAATCCTACCTGTGGAGCATATGCCGATATAACTGAAATCATTTTCTGTCCGATCAAAATTTTCACTACTAATATCCTACCACTTACTCTCATAAAATCGATCTCGTATTCCACCCATTTCTCCGCAACCAACACACCCACACCCCCATATCCGTCAGTTCCCCCCCCTGCCAAAACAACTTATAGTAGTAATCCTTCCCAACAATCTTTCTGGCTGATCCACCCCTGTACCGGACTTCCTGCAAACATGCCACATCCACCCACCTCCTACTAAATGCCTCAGCGACTTCCCCCGCTCTTCCCCTCAAACTTCCCACATTCCATGAACCCACCCTAAACCCCCTGGGTGATTTTCTGTCCTCAGGCTTGCTTTGATGCATATGCAGTACAGTAGGCGCAGAAAGTATTGACGTTTTTTTGCCAACGTCATTCTTTTTCGCTTTACGTGAAGTAGGGTCAATACTACCCTCCCCTGTGATGCGAAATAAGCTGACGCTTTTTCAGCGGAGCTGGCAGCCCTGCTTGATAGGTTTGGCACCACAGGAGCAGGCTCAGTAATGTTTGGGCAGCCACAGGAGGAGGATTGTCTGTGTGTGATGCACCACGAGGGCATGTTTTGACTCAAATAACACAGTTATTTGGTTATCTACCACATTCTCATCATGCCTAAAGTAGCCACAAGCACGGACAAACGTGTGGAAGTGATTACTTTATACAAAGCTGGCCACAAACTCCCATTTATTGCAAATCAGGTGGTGTTAGACTGAGGACAGTGCAGAGACTGGTGAAGTGGTTCAAGGACAGTGGGGAGGCCATTCCTCCCACTCCACTTCCCAAGCCTGGGAGACCTCATAAGACAACCTTCAGGACCCGTCAGCTGATCTCAAGGCAAGTTAGCAAGGATCCAAGGCTAACAGCACGGGATTTAAAAGAAAAGAACCCACAGTTGCTGGCAGATGTGTCTGTCAGAAGTGTGCAGCAGCTGTTGCATGACGATCTGGGCTACAGGAGTTTTTGTGCTCGTAAAAAACCACTGCTAACTGCACTTCAGAAGAAAAAGAGAGTAAATTTTTGTAAGAAATATCTTGCCTGGAGTGAGGAGCAATGGAAAACTGTGCTTTGGAGTGATGAGTCAACATTTACTGTCACTGGTACCCCTTCATCACGAGTGTACCGCAAACCAGGCAGTGACCCCCTGGATCCTAAGTACACTTCCAAGTTTGTTAAATACCCAGCCTCACTCATGGCTTGGGGCTGCTTTACATATTATGGTGTTGGTGAGTTGGTAATTCTACCTGCAAATGAAAAAGTGAACCAGAACAATTATTTGGAGCTATTATGTGATGTTTTAAGTGACTCTTTTGATAAAACCAAGGCAAGAGTATTTATGCAAGATTCTGCCCCTGCACATGTTGCAAAGTCAGTGAAACAGTGGCTAACAGACTGTGAGGTTCCCTTTATTCGAGATTGGCCCGGAAACAGCCCAGATATCAATCCCATTGAGAATTTATGGGCGCACATATAGTGGCAGCTGCGTAGTATGGACACATCATCTTTGCCTAAACTTGAGGCTGCAGTCAAGCAGCTATGGAGCAGTTTTAGTCCGTCTGTTCTGCAAAACTACGCCATCAGTCTCCTCAGACGCCTTAAGAAGATAATAAAGGTGAAGGGGAATGCCAGTAAATACTAAATTCAGTGGTGAGTGTTAATTTCTTTGTTTCTCCTTGCTAACCACAAGAATGTTTTTTTTTAAGATGGCGTCAACACTTTCCGCGCCTACTGTATTTGTACTTGTAGGTCATTGTCGGTAAGATAAAGGGGGGTAAGCATTCCACAGGCCCGACCCATTGCACAGTCCTACGTCCAGGCAATGGATCTGGGACCCCTAGCCCACCAGCTTACCAGTGGCTGTGGTAGTGGCCTTGGGGCACCCTGCCAGGACAGCTGCAGGGACACCCTCCAAGCACGCCTTGGCACTGCAACTGCCCTGCCATTATACACCCACTGATAGGGCAGCCTCCTGGGGCGCTACTCCCAGGTTCGGGCCCCTATCTATTGAGTGGAAGCGGCAGCCTGGGAACCGCAATGCCCTGTACCCTCTAGCACAGGTTCGAGCCCCATCTCGCCCCGGACCCATGATCTATGCCGGTGGAACCCCCATCAAGCCTCCTCCCAAAAGTCCGCCACTAGGTAGCGGGGGCAAAGTTTTCTGGCTGCATGCCCTTGCTGGCATCAACCCCTGTAACGTAGTGGGATACATTATGTGATATGTAAAGCACATGTGGTGTAGTGCATAGGATAGTTAGGGGAAATGTTTGGGAAAGTATGCTGGTCTACTCTCCATGTTACTGTCACACTGAAAAGGTCAGCAAAGGGGGATGGTTAGGTAGCTAGTGAAACAGGAGCTCCAGCTCTCCCTGTCAGCAGCATTCCCATTCCCCTCGGGAGTACCACCCTGTTCGGTCCGTGCTACAGCCTCCTCCTACTGATTCCATATTCATTATTCGACAGCTTCAGGAAAAATATATAGGAAAGAAAAGGGATCTGTACATTGTTTTTATTGATTTGGAGATGCCTTTGACAGTGTCCCTAGGGAGATGAGAAAGCTTAGGGTCGAGGCTATGTATGTGGTTGCTCGCACCCAGATGAAAGTGAATGGAGATTTGAGTGTTTTCATTGAATGTTGGTGTGGATCAGGGGTCAGTCTTGAGTCCCTTATTGTTTATCACTGTACTTGAAGCCCTCTCACGTGATTTCAGAAGTGACTTCCCGTGGGAGTTGTTGTATCCTGGTGATGTGTTGGTTACACAGAATGAAAAGGATTGGAGATGGTATGAGGTACAAGGGCTTGAGAGTAAATGCAGATAAAACAAGGGTGATGGTATCTAGGGTTGGTGACAGTATTGTCAGAGGGGAGGGAGAGTGGGTATGTGCGTTTTGCCATAAGGGTGTAGGAAGTAATTCCATCTTGTGCAGTGTTTGTGAAAAGTGGGTGCATAAGAGATGTAGTGGTTTTAGAGGTAAGTTGCAAGATACGTCTGATTTCATTTTCAGGGTATGTTGGAGTAGGTGGGGGCACTCACCATCCACTCACTCGATGTAATGCTGCTCCCGGGTGACTGCCCTTTCCTCTCTTCCTTCCTTTCTTCCGTCCTCTTGTGTCTTTATTTCCTTCATTCTTTCCTCCTCCTGCCTATAGGTGACTTTCCACTTCCTCTTCTGTCTTTCTTTCCTTATTTCTTTCCTCTTCTTTCTGCCTACGGGTGACTCTACACTGAGTGACAAGCCAGTGGTTTCCTGTTCGCCAGGAAACCATTTACTCTGCTGGGTGGTAACCATATAACCAAATTATGGTGCCTGGTGGTTTAGTGGGCAATTAAGGTGCTCCAGTCGGATTGAGCTGGTGCAGGTTTATGTCCAAGGGGTGGTTGGGGTTTATTGTTCATGTAATGCCACTGGGATGCTTGAGGCTGGTCACTATCATCATAACTTGTGGATTGCGACCAACAGCTCAGGCTGGGAAGCACTGCATTGCGAGCCACAGCTCAGGCTGTGCTAAGCTTCCAGTGGCCGTACATCATTGCTCACTTCTCCACCCCCTACGCAAACTTACGCATGGCACTACGCAAAGGCGGAGAGAGAGAGAGAGAGAGAGAGAGAGAGAGAGAGAGAGAGAGAGAGTGTCCCCCCCCTTACCAGATGATGCCATGGATGTTTATCTTCAAGCATATAATAAACAAAAACTAATTATGATTTTATTTTTTTATTTTTTGCTCATCACGGGGTGGAATAATAAAAAATAGGTAATTGCGCAATCCACGGGTTAACTGTCAGGACCATCTTGCCTAGCCCCGGGCTCCTTCACTCCTCATGGGGCAGCACAGGAGTAGATGATGGATGGATGGTTGGAGAAAGCATGTGGAGATCAGGTATGAATGGATTGTTCTTGCTGGCGAGTCTCTTGAGTGTGTGGAAAAGTTGTGTTATTTGAGAGACATGTTATGTGCTGGAGGTATGGCTAGAGTGAGGATTGGTTGGAAGAAGTTCAGGGAGCTGTTGCCTCTCCTGACATTGAAAGGGCTCTCCCTCCGTGCTAAGGAATGTTTGTATGTGGCATGTGTTAGGAGTGTAATGCTGTATGGTAGTGAAACCTGGGCAGTGAAGGACGAGGATATTTGAAGGCTCAGATGTACAGAAATGACAGTGAGTAGGTGGATGTGCAGTGCATCCTTGAATACGAGGCCTGGGGGGGGGGCTAGGTTTATGATGGAAGAGTTTAGAGGATGGATGGGACTGAAGTGTATTGGTGTTGTGATGAGAAGGGATAGATTGAGATGGTTTGGACTTGTGAAGAGGATAGGGGATGACGGGTACAGAAAGTGAGAAGTGTGAATGTTGGGGGTGGAGTTGCGAGAGGCAGACTGAAAAAGACCTGGGACGAGGTCATAGTGTGATCTCAGGGATAAGGGGCTGAAAAGGGAGGATGCCAGAGATCGACCAGCATGGAGAGCTGCCATTAGGTGACCAAGGCCAACGATGAGTGATGGACAGAATATCCATCCGTCCATCATCCAATCATACGTTGCCCCATGAGGAGTGTGGGAGCTCGGGGCTAGGCAAGTTGGTCCTGACATTTAAGCTGACCAATTTAATTGGGCACTTTTTTTTTTTTTTTAATCCTGCTATCCCTTTTTTTTCTTATCAAGAAATAGTGTGAGGATGATGAAGATACCCTGATTGGGATGAATAGTTTTATAAAAGGCTTTTGAGTTGCCAGTCTTATTGAGCCAGGATTCCGTGGACTTGAATGATGAGTGAATGGAAGTGTGGCCAATTGAATTGGGCAAACTTAGGCTGTCTGGAAGTTGCTACTCCTCACCTTATCCTAGGGTGGGAAAGGAGGTCTGAATGATGATGATGATGATTCAGTGTTGCAGAGATATCAGTGTTTGACTTCATTGTTCTGTCTTCTCAGGATCCAAGCAAGTTTGCTGCTGCTGCCCCTGCCGCTGCTGCTGCTGCTCCTGCTGCAGCCCCTAAGGAGGAGCCCAAGAAGGTAGAAGAGGAAGAGGAGGAGTCTGATGAAGATTTTGGCATGGGTCTCTTTGACTAAGTGTTCCTGGCCAGACGTCTCTTATGGTGTCGGTGAAGGATAATAAAAAGGAAAAAAAAAATGCTGTTTCTTTCCCATTGAATGTATTCGTATTTAAAAAGGTATGCCATGTAATTGTTCACACTTAGGAACCCCCCAATAGAAGGTGACTTGGGTTTGTGTATCCTGTATTGTCAAAGGTGTGCATTCTGGTCATCATCATGAGCAGCCTTAAACAGTCCACTGCAGGAAGTGAGTTTTCCCTAACTTAACCATTCTGACCTATTTGCTCTTAGCATGTTTATTCAAATCAACAAATTATATTTCATCTTGTCTCGTTTTTGTCAGCCACTTCCTCCAACTTGTTTCTGTGCAGCCATTGGTTACCCTCGTTGTCCAAATGTTATCTGTAACATGTATGAATGACCTCTACATTACTGTATATGCTTTCTTTTATATTGCATTCACTTATCCTAACCTGTATCTCTGGTAATCATGGAATTGTATTTGTGTACCACTCTGTGATATCCCCAATAACTTCATCAGGTTATTGTAATCCGTAGATATGATAATGATGGGCAATCTTTTCTCTACTTCCTTCATCTTTAGAGAACAGATTAGGCTCTCACAAGTATTTTTCGATGCAGTAGCCCTAGGGACACATGAGGTACAGAACCACAGTTTTGTATATTTTTTATAGCTCATTTTTTTTACAGCTTAGTACACTACATGTTGCACAGGTACAGTGTAATAATTATAATAATCTGGTCGTTTCTCAAAAGTGCCAGTTCTTCCTAAGGAATTTACCTGTACTAGCACTCGACTATCATATACTTTAAATGTTGGTGTGCATCAGGGGTCAGTTTTGAGTTCCTTTTTGTTTATCATGGTGCTTGAAGCCCTCTCATGTGACTTCAGAGATTCCCATGGGAGATGTTGTATGCTGATGATTTGGTGTTGATTGCAGAGAATGAAAAGGAGGCGGAGGAAAGATTTAAGAAGTGGAGAGATGGTATGGGGTACAAGGGCTTAAGGGTAAATGCAGATAAAACAAAAGTGATGATATCTAGGGTTGGTGGCGGTACAATCAGAGGAGAGGGAGAGTGGCCATGTGCAGTGTGCCACGAGGGTGTGGGAAGTAATTCCATCTTGTGTAGTGTTTGTGATAAATGGGTGCACAAGAGATGTAGTGGTAATAGAGGTAGACTGCGAGATGATGCTGATTTCATGTGTGCGGCGTGTTGGGGAGAGCAGGTGGAGATTGTTAGGCATGAGAGGGTTGAACTTGCAGGAGAGTCTCTTGAGTGTGTGGAGGAGTTTCGTTATCTGGGAGACATGTTATGTGCCGGAGGTGGGGCTGGAGTTAGCTCGGTTGCTAGGGTGAGAAGTGGTTGGAAGAAGTTCAGGGAGCTGTTGCCTCTCCTGACATTGAGAGGACTCTCCTTACGTGCTAAGGGGTCTTTGTATGCAGCATGTGTTAGGAGTGTGATGCTGTTTGGTAGTGAGACCTGGGCAGTAAAGGAAGAGGATATTCGCAGGTTTAAACGTACAGAAATGACAATGATTAGGTGGATGTGCAGTGCATCCCTGCGTGCAATGCCTGGGGGGGCTGGGTTTAAATGGAAGAGTTGAGAGGTAGGATGGGACTGGAGTGTATTGTTGTGATGAGGAGAGGTAGGCTGAGGTGGTTTGGACATGTGGAGAGGATGGGGGATGATAATTGGGTACAGAGGGTGAGAGGTGTTAATATTGGGGGAGGGGTACACCGAGAAAGACATGGGACGATGTCATTAAGTGTGACTTAAAGGTTAAGGGACTGAACAGGGAGGCTGCCAGGGATCGAGCAGCGTGGAGAGCCGCCATTAGGTGACCAAGGCCGACGCATGCAAGCATGTTGGAGCCTTCAAAATCGAAAATGAAACTTGAAATTAAGACTAGAGGCTCCCCAAGGGCGGAATCACACCAGCCGCGAGCCGATACATATCTAGTGCGGCTCAGAATATGACCTTGACTGACATACTTTCACCAGTTTCGAACTCGTAGATTTTCATCCCTACCACACACCTGTAAAATTTTGTGATGATATATTGAGCGGTTGCGAAGTGATCGTGGTAACAGACACATAGACCTTGACTTATTTTCAATTTCGAAATTGTAGACACCTGTAAAATACTGTGATGTTATCTTGAGCGGTTGCGAAGTTATCGTGCTAGCAGACACACAGACAATTTAAAAACAATACCAGCTTGGCTATCGCGGCTAGTAAAAATCATTTAATTAGATCCTATAGTCTACACAATTTACATAGCTCCTGGTTGAGCAGTCGGGTTTCATTGCAAATGGTGTTATTTTCTCTAAAATGTATTGCACTTCGAGTGACTTTTTTGTGTCAAGACAACGCGTAATATACAAGTCCTCTTCCCGTTTTTTTTTTTTTTTTCCCGCCACCACGGAGAGGGAGGGGGACGTCAAACCCAGAGGTATGAATATCCAGGGCTCTGGTCAAACCCAGTGTTACCACTTATACCGTTATGATGTGTGAGATCCAGGCCTTATGAGGTGTGTGTTGAGGGTTGAGGGGTATATTGATGGTGTGTCAGGGGCGTGGCTGGGGAATGTCTGAGGGGCGTGTGATATGCATCTAATCGATCGCGTACTTGGGTCGCGCCGGAATAATTGTTAATTTGGCACAAAGAGGCAGGGCTTGCACACTGGGCTGTTAGCGTACTGGGATTGCATTTGAGTCAGAAAGGAGTCATTGAAGTGCCTAACCAGTAAATAATTATTTCTTTCCCTTTAGGAAACTGCAGGGGTGGGTGCGGCTATTAGAGATGCCCTTTGCCACTTTTTAATGTTTCCTCAGTACCTCTGTTATTTAAAACCTATTGGTTAACTGTAGCTTGTAACAGTCCACTGTGACCCATTGTGTTCGTTACCCTTTCAGGACCATGTCATTCAGTCAAGGAGCGCCCTCTCATCGTCTGAATTTTTACATGTTGCATCAATGGTGACTAACATCCTCTAGATTCAGAAGAACGTACATTTCAGTAAATTGTAAGACATAATTTGCTTAACTTCGTCGTTTTTTCCAGCTCTTAATCGAATTTAGTAAATTTATGACATCTTTCGTATCCGTTTCTTCTGCTGAACATTGTCCTTTCTCTCGGTACACTATCGCAGTGCAGTACTGGTAAGAGAAACAGCATCAGTACTTATGGGTCGGTAAACACATCACGGGAAAGTCGACGCATCCTCGACATGTTGCAGCCCAGATAGCCCTCCTTATGCTTCACTTTTGGTTAACTCTTAGGTTCCTTTGACTTATTCTCGGCTGAACAGAGTCGTCTGGCGGTAGTTGGAAGTGAGCATTAACGTGTGCCCGACTATCAGAGGGGGTTAATGCAAGGTTGTCTTGATTTGAACAGGCCCGGGTCTCCCGCCAATATTTGACTGTGACGACGGTGGCCACTGGCCACTGTATTGTTCCGCCAGCCCGCCCGCCACGTTATAAACATTGAGGCACGCCTACAATTCACCCACTTATTTGAAATTTTTTCCTCTTTCCCATCTGGATTTCGCTCAAGGTAGGCCATACACGTATTATTAAATATGTATAGCCATACTAGAATGCATGAAAAGCATCATTGCTATTACTGAAAGCATTTTAAATGAGAAATTAGAGATATCAGACTGTCAACAGTGGTTATCTTCTAAGTTACAGTGAAGTAATTTCGTAAATACTTTAGACAACGAAATTACAGCACAGCCTAAGTTTCTCAGCGTTCTTTATTAACTGTGCATAATATATATATTTTGGTGGATCACAGTCGTATTGAGATGTTAATTTGGTTACTGATGCCTTACTTCATGCAAAATAACCTAGGCCTAGGCTACTCAATGGTAGCTTGATTTCTTCTTTTAATTGTGTATTCAATGAAATATCTAGGTAACAAGAATATCAACCAACAAGTATAAGGCCCAGCCTAGGATAAGAAGAAACATTTATAAACCCAGCCCAGACCAAGCAAAAGCATTTATGGCCTTGTCTAGGCCAGGAAGAAACGTATAGGCCTAGCCCATACCAAGAAAAATGTGCATAGGCCAAGCCCAGGCCAAGAAAATTTATATAGGCCTATCCTAGGCCAAGAAGAAATGTGTATGGGTCTGCCCTAAGCCAAATGTAATGCCTTTGCCTAAATCTTTTGCCTAAATGATGACAAGAATTTTTAGCTAAATATGAATTTTAGCCAGGCCGGGGTCAGTTTTTTGATACTCGTGTTTCCTATAGTTTGAAGGGGGGGACTTAAAAAGAGGTTTGCGCCGGTTAGAGCATAAATAGGAATGAAAATAGGACACAAGAAATCTATTATTTAAATGACAGATATCAGTTCGGTAAAATTGCTGTTGGGCAAGTCTAACTACTACCCATTATTTTGTATAAAATTAATTTTGTCCCCATTACAGTTAGGTAAAGCTGTTTCACTGTTTTATGGTAGAAGCTATTAGATGGATAATAAACTAATCTGACCTTACCTAACAAGGAGAGGAGAGAAAAAAAAAACTACCGATGATTGGATTCAGTTATATAGTAATATGCTTATATAATTATATAGCTATATTAACCTATACCTAGCCTAAGAAAAAAAGGCACATTATATATGCGATGCAATGCAATGGTTGTCAGAAGCTTAACCTATACAACATTGGTTGATACTATACATATAGTGTCTATATTTTCTTATTCCTTTGGTGTACTGTTTCTGCTTTCTTCAGCAATTCGGTTTTTTACCTGTGTGTAGGTTATTTATACCTTATTTTTAAAATTCATGCAGAGTTTCTTTACACTTGAATATTTTTTCTGTTGAATAAAATTTCTCCAGTTATTTCTTCCCTATTTCCTTTGTATTTTTGCTGTAGACCAGTTCTTGTAACAGTGTTTTATTTTGAGCATACTTTTTAGTCAGTATAAAATGTACTGAGTTCTCTGGACTGCTCTTCCTTATCTACATTGTTCTCCTTAATATGCTGCTCTATTCTTTCTTTTAGTATTGCCGTGAATATTTTATAAGCAGTGTCTGTTAGAGCTATTGGTCTAAAGTCGCTTATCAGTGGTTTGTTTGTTTTGGGGATAGGCTAAGCAATGTGTTTTCCATGAGTCTGGTATTTTTCCTTCTTTAAGATTTTATTATAACAGTCAGTTAAAGTGTTAATGCATTTCTTACTTTTAAGCATTATTTTATACAACTCTGGCTTCATATTGTACGGACCTGATGCCTTATTATTTTTCAGTTTTTTTCAACTGAGCAATGAGCTCTTCCTTACTAATATCTTTTCTGGCACTGGTGTTATGCTATATTTTCAGGGCCATATCTAAATGGTCCCAGTTTTCCAGTTTTGTATTGTTTTCTTTGATTTCATCAGTGTATCTCTTTCTTTGTTGTTAGAGTAATTTATAATGTTTGGATGTCTGATATATTTTTGTCCAAAATTTATCTCATTCCAGCTACATATCCTTTGTTTGTAAAGTGTTATGCTAACACGGCTACTGAGTTTAGTTTTAGTTATTTTTTTTCTTTGAAAATTTTATACATTATATTGTTTTACGTATGACAAAAACACGGCTTAATCTTTTTTTTTTTTATACTTTAAAGTTTTTGTTAAATTATAACTTAGTTTGGTTCGGAGTAAAACTGTTTTCTAGGGTTATTGAGCGTATATTTGTAAGAAATTTTTAAGAAGGCTAACAAAGCTATATTGAACCAAAGCACCGTTTATGATACAGATAGTCTCTACCAAGTTGGCAGTTCCTGTTTGACATATGGTATATGGAATGTTCAGTATGTATACTGACATTGTCTCCTATGGTTTCAGCTCATTCTTGATAATGATGTCTGTCCAGTTTCACATATTAGTGCTTCATTTCAGATGCCTTAAATTCGGGAACAGCGTAATTTTTAATTTTTATCATAATAAATAATAATAACTAATATTAGTATTAACACTAATAATCACCAATAAATAATAATGGCCATACATAAGTAAGCAAATCTTAAATGTGCACACAAGGTTGGGGCCACCGCCTGTGACGTCATCAGTCTCACCTCCTGGCCTGTACAGTATATCAAGACAGTGGCGTCAGTATTAACACGCGGGCTCCTATGGCTCACATAAATAAAATTGTCTGACATCTGGAACAGAGTTATCCTAACCATCGGAGAGTTAATTTTAGGACGGCAATTCGAAGTCAGTTATATCGTTGACCTTACATAATGCCTTTTAAACATGATATATTATGGTTTTAAATATTTTGCTGGAAAAGCTCATAAAAGTGTGAGGCCTCGAGTCACCACGCTTCACATCCACAAATTAGTACGGCAATGAGTGTGTGTGTGTGTGTGTGTGTGTGTGTGAAAAGGAAAAAAGGAGAGAAGAACGACAGACGGAGAGGATGAAGGATAGAGACAGGAGAATGAGGAAAATATATTGAGAAGAAGGAAATGGAAGGGAGAGGAAAGGAAGGGTTGATATGTAAGGAGGGGTGGAGGAAGAAGGGAGATAGATAGGGAAGAGGCAGTCAAAAAAGGGAAGGGGAAAGAAAAAACAAAGCGAAATGGAGGAGGTCAAAGGGAAGGGGAGGGAATGGAAAGAGAGAAGAGAGGGGAAAAATAAAGGAGAGGAGAAAGGAGAGTTAGACGTGATAGGACGGAACATGTGGTAGGTAGAAAACGGGGTGAGGGTAGGATTGAGCACGGATCAAATTCATAAAACATCTTGAACCATTCGTACGAAAAACATGTCTTCACAGTAGTTAATTATTGTCAGGAATACTTTTGTTTAGTCGTATGAAGTGTGTGTGTGTATCTGTGTAGTCAGGATTCCGGTGGGGTTGAATGTGAGTGAGTGAAAGTGTGACTCATTTAACTAGGCAAACTTTTAATTCGTTTCTATCGTTTTTTCCTCTCTCTAGATCCTACCTCATCCGTAGGTGGGAAAGGGGCCTGTTTGATGATGATGATGATGATGATTTCTGCATGAAGTGTTTAATAGCTGTATGAACGATGATAAAGGTACAAACAATTAATCTCGTACACAACTGAAGGTAAAGAAATGTTATGAATAAGACCCTAAAGTGAGGGAAATGAGGAAAGGGAGGAGGGGATGGGGAAGGGAGGAGGGTAGGGGTGATGGGGGGAGGGGAGGACGAAGGAGAGATGGGGGAGGCGGAGAGGAACATTTAAGAGAAATTTATTGAAGGCAGATTTTTGGTGGTGAGGAGAATTAGACGAGAAGGAGAGGTGGAAGTGGAAGGAATGGAGGTGGAGAGAGTAGAAATGGGAATGAGAAAAGGAGGAGGAAGGGGAAGAAAAATGGAGAAGGATTACATAGGATCAAATAGGAAAGCAAACAGCAACAGACTTTCTGGTCCTTTCGAGGCTGCTTGTTACAAAGAAGGCTATAACTACAAAATCTATCTCTACATGCTTAAGGATAAGGATAGTAAAGCAAAAAGGCTCCCCCCACCCCCAAACCCTCCAGGAAAGTGAGGAAAACCACCATGCAGCATGGAAAAACTGACATGGAAATTTCATAGGAAATACTGGAAAGGAAAGATCACATTCTATACTACTTTATCTGTAAGCTACCTGTTTGAGTAACCAGAAAGAGAAAGTAATCAAATAAACTAATGGCTACGGGATGACATTATAAACGGGTACGTTGAGTTAATGGAGCAACTGTAGACATAACAACGTGCATACGGTAATCTCGTGGTCTCGGACTCTGCGGGAATTCAAAAGATACAGATACACATGAATATAACTAATTAATCCTGTGGTCTCAGTTGGGCTGTGCGGGAATTCAAAAGTTACAGATACACGTAAATATAGTAATCCCGTGGTGTTAGTTGGACTCTGCGGGAAGAAACTTAAAACATTATCGCCAAAACTATAAAAGTAAGTTATTCGGACAGAAAAAGAGTCAGCTGAGGATTCTCGTGCAAAAACTTGTCTATTTTGTTTTAGAATGGCTTGAGATACTGTTCACGGTATCTGAGGGTAATCTGTTCCAGATATTTACGACTTTGTTGAAGAAGAAGTATTTTGTTTCATGGGATTGGAAACGCTTTCCCATAATTTTGCAGCCATTACTTCTGGTTTGTCTCGACTGGTCTGTTTCAAAATATTTATTCATGTCTAAGTTGTCATATCCCTCCATGATTTTGAAAACTTCAATAAGGTCACCTCTTAACCTGCGCTTCGTTAGGCTAAATGATTTAAGTTCTTCGAGGTATTCCTTATATGGTTTGTTTCTAAGTCGTGGTATCATTTTTGTGATTCTTCGTTGTACTTTCTCTAATTTTTCTATGTCCTTTCTGTAGTACGGAGACCAGAATTGGAGGATGGAGCAGAGGAGGAGGAAAGAAATGAAGTATAGAAAAGAGGAGGAGGATGAGAAGGAAGAAGAAGAAGAGGAGGAGAAGGAAGAAGAAGAGGAGGAGAAGCAACGCATGGTTTGAGACGAGAGACATGGGGAAAAAGCCTGTAGTGAGGAGGAGGAAGTAAGGAGCAAGGGGGGGGGGAGAAGGGGTGTATGGAGTTGAGAGAGAGAGAGAGATGAAACGAAAAAAAAAAAAATGAAAGTGGTAGAAAAGCTGGGATGGTTGATAGAAATGACTGAAGGAAGGAGTAATCTGGATGGGGTGAGAGGGTAGTGTGTTAGAGTGACGAAGTGGGCGGGGTGGGTGTGGTAATTAGAGGGGCGTGTCAGGGCAAAGAGGAAACTAGACAAGGGGGGGGGGCGGGGATGAATGAGGACCGTAACAAAGTGGGTGTGAGATGGGTGAGGACGGGCGTGGCAGTGAGGGATGGGTGTGGAGGCGTAGAGTATAAGGGGGTTGGGGCGTGAAGTAGGTGGGAATCGGGGCGTGGCGATGAGAGATGGGCGGGGCGGGACGGAGCAAGGAAGGAGAGGGCATGTGAAGGGGTGACGATCTGGGTGGGGGCGGGATGGGGTAAGGAGCGCGAGGGGATGTGAAGGGGGGGTGACGATTTGGGCGGAACGTGGGCGTGGAAAGGGAGTGGCGATGCAGGAGAGGGTGGGACAGAGTAGGAGTAGACGGGGCAGGGAGGGAGTAAGGTGTGGGTAGGGACGGAAGGAGGGAAGGGATGGCGATAGGGGCGAGGATAGGGGTATGCAAGGGAGGGGAGGAGCAGTTTGATCATGACAGAGATAAACTAGGATGGGGGCGTAGTTAACAGGGTGATGTTAGGTAATATTGGTCAAGGTAGGAACTGGGCGGGACAGGAATTGGGAGGGAAAGGAATTAAGTGGAACGAGAATTGGACTAGACATGAACTAGGTGGGATAGGAATTGGGTAGGATAGGAACTGAGTGGAACAAATTGAATGAAACGGAAATTGAGGTAGACAGGAATTATGTGGGAAAGGAACTGGGCGGGACACGAGTTGAGAGAGAGAGAGAGAGAGCGCCAGTTGGAGGTGGAGAGGATAAAGTGTAGTGGCAATTTCCCGAGGCTGAATGGAAGGTAAAATGACCGCACTCGAGTCCTTAACACCGCCAAGCCGAAATCTCCCGCTTTGAATTATGCTCTTTTGTTCTGTCCGACCCAGAAGAAAAAGGCGGAGTGAAGTGGCAATAACGGAGAGGAAATGAGAGAGGAAAAGACGGGAAAAAATACAGTGACAGAGTGTAAATGAGAAACGAACTGGCGGGATGAGAAAAAAAGAGAATCGAGAGCAGAACGTTAAGATCGGGGATAAAAAACAAAAAGGGGGTACGTTTCAAAGATAGAGTTTTTGAGTTCGCGCGAGTTTGAGAGGGAAAACTGTGAAGCCGGGTGGAGAGGAAAAGAGGAATAAGGATAGACAAAGGTAGTGCAGTGATAGAAGAAATTTAAAGAAACGGACGAGAGGAGCAAAGAAGAAAATATTTGAAATTGCCTACGTCACAGGAAAAGGAGGTAATGACAAAAACAATCATGAAGGAAGAACAGAGAACAAGAATGGTGAAAGAAACGTACGAGTGGTGGAAAAAGAAGTCACCCGGAACTGCCTACCTCACACGAAAAGGGAATAATGACAAACAGTGATGATGCAGAGCTACATGAAGTGCATTGAGCGAGGAAGATGAGAAACGTTTAGAGAGGAGAAGGAAGAAAACACTAAACTCTCTACATCTTGGGAAAATAATGACGAAAATAGTGATAATAGAGACATAGAGGAAGTGCAAAGGATTGAGAAAATGAGCATGATGAAAGAAATGTAAGAGAGGAGCAAAAGGAAAATTCTCGAAGCTGCCTACATCATAGGACGATAATAGCGACTGGTAGGAAAGAGAAAACCGTGAATACAGGGGAGAGAAAATGAAATAAGATCCGGTAGGGAGAGTTAGGGGTGGGGGCGAGGGAGGTGGAGGAGAATAAAAGAAAAGAGGGAGGGAGGGAGAATAAGAGGGCGGGGCGGGCCTACACACTACTCCCATTATTTACTATAGAGATTCCGGGAAGTTCTTAGTGCGCCGAGTTGCCGGGAGGGACGAACGTGCAACACAGGCGCTGATGCTCATGTTCCGAGCTCACGGGCACAAAATTACGTGTTTAGTGAGGTATTAGAGGAGTAGTAGGATGCTGGGGAAGTTGGGTTAGGTTCAGTTTAGCTTACGTTGAGTTTAGGTTACGGTAAACTAGAATGTAGGCTTGGTGCTGGCAAGTTAGGGGTGTAAGATACTCTAGGATAGGTTAAGTTAGGATGTAGGTTAGGTTAGGTTGTTGGTTGAGTTTGGGCACAGTAGAGAATGAGAAATACGAGAGAATGTTGGTTAGGTTAGGATAAGTTACTGTTAGTAAATAATTCTGTAGACTGTTAGGTCGTGATAGGTTAGGGTACCGTACAAATTGTGGTGTAAATTATGTTTAAGTTGTGATGTAGGTTAGGCTAGGTTGAGTGTAGTGTAGTATAGGGTAGGGTACGGCAAGTTAGGATGTAGGTTAGGTTAGGTTAGGTTAAATTAGAGTTTGGTGTTGTGTAGGGTAGTGTACGGAAAGTTAGAATATAGGTAAGGTTAGATTAGGTAAGGATGGGATAGGCTGTATATTCAGTTGGTTGGTTACATTAGGGTAGGATAATGTTTGTATTTTGTTTATTTATTTATTTATTTATTTACATTTGCAGAACATAAGGATAGTATAGTACAGCACTCAGTTTTGCTGGTATGAAGATGCGTGGATATTGTGTAAAGTACGGAACATTATTGTGTGCTACCACCATCACGCTTATACACCGTCATTAATAAAAATATTTTAAGAAATTCTTTTAAGGTGATCTTTACGCATCATTTTGTGTTAGTGTTTCCTCTTGGTTTAAGAAAAAAATTG
>JAGKTI010004023.1:0-10907 GCA_018397915.1 Birgus latro | reverse complement strand
TATTCCAGAGTGTGTTTGTGTGTGTGTGTGAAGTATCTAATAAATTGATATATATAGTTTATATTCTCCAACGGTAGATGACATTATTTTTGTAACGGGTATTCGTACCAGTTCTTAGGCCTTTTGTTGGTAACGACGCACTTAGAAATATTTTCACTAACAACACGCGATATTACTTCATCCAAGGGAAATCCCAAACACCGAAAGGAATGGACTCTGGAATAACTGAACGTATCGGCAGTATACGCCAGATGTCGCCTGCCATGTCCCGTCTTCACACACATACTGGGATTTCAGCCAGGTTTATGACCGCACGAAGCCATAATTAACTGCTGTCGCAATATTGCACATTTCCTCGCCTCGCGCTTATTCGCTGCCCCCTCATTTTACCACATCTGGCGGCTTTTGAGCAGTCATTACCAGCGATTAGCTTCTCTCTCCTGCAACAAAATCTGCTGTTAATGGTGGAGGCGTGCGTTTAGTCACTTTTCATTTTTATGTCACCGAAAGGAGCATGCTGCAATCACCGAGTATAGTTTCTGTACCCAGAATGTCAGTGATTTCAGAGTCATTGCTGTTGTTCGTGTTGCTTCGTAAGGCAATTTTTTCGCATGGGTGGTGCGTTTCATATGTTGTTCCTAATATGTTGTAGAGAGAAGTACTACGCATTACATACATGAAAAGGTGCTATAGATTACTTTCACACATTTCTTGCACTGTTTAGAAATGCAAAGACGGAAAAAGTAAAAATATTTTTTGGTGCGATTGTACAGCCAGTAAAATAAGTATTGAAACCTCGTCCCGCGAAAGAGAGAAAAAGAATAAGAAAGAGGCTTCAGTTATTGTCTATCGACTGTAAAGGGCCAGTACTCCAAATGTTCACAGTTTTTGATAATTCTGTCTTTCTCCAGGCTGCGACGCACAACCATCGAATGTACTGTACAGTCCTGCTATATTTCATTTCTTGTAAAAAAAAAAAAAAAATCTTCGAAGATGATCAGTAGGAGCGACTTGCGACCACCCCATACACATGGAACTGAGATGCATATATTTCAGGCAGATAATTACTGAAAAATGATTATCAGAATTATATGTCGTTACTATAAAATGCTCTACAGTATCATGTCTATTAGTGAAATGCATCATGCATGCAGAATATCGCACACTGTGATCGTTTCCTTGCACACATAAAATGAACAAAGGGAGAGCAAATGCGTATGGATGAGTGTTAGGTGAACGGAAGGAGAACGAGACGAAGACCGAAAACAAGGTGAAGAGATAAGGTGGAAGAATGGAGAGCGAGAGACTGACTAGTTGTGTATTGGACAAAGGTGATTGGATGGAGAAGGGGAGGAAGACAGAACAAGGTGGAGTGATGAGATAAACTGGAGAGTGAGAGACAGACTAGGAGAGTGTTTTAGAGTGAGACGGTTGTAGAAAGAAGAGAGACCGAGAACAAGTTGGAGAGATAAGGGATATTAGTGTGCAAGGGAGGGTGGCTGTGTGTCGTGGTAAGAGGGGTCGTTACTGAGCAGGGACAGAAATGCTTGGAGGTCCTCTTGTTGACGCCACCCCTGGCAGGATGAACTATCAGGCTGTAGACAAAAAACATGTATACAGCAGATAGATAGGTAGATAGATGGACATATGGTTGGATAAGCGAATGGAGAGATGGATGAGTAGGTGCACGAGTAGATCAATAAATAAGTGGGTGGCTGGGTAAATAGGTATATAAACAGATAGATAGAGAGAGAGAGGGGGGGGAAGGGAATATAAGTAAGACCAGAGTATGACAGGGTAATATTTATTGAAATTTAGGGAGAAACCTGAAGACACCAGTCGAGCAGAGCAGCACACCTAAGGTGGATGGAAGGGTGAGTGACAGGGAGGGCTGGAATTCTCTGTTCACTCGCTTACAGGAGGCCCCTAACTCCCGACCAGTCTCCTTTGCTAATGTTTCCTGTGTCACACCAAACACTGAGTGTAGTTCAGCATGCTTTCAAATACGTAAATTTTTTTGCTCTCCTCACCCACCACACCCACATGCGCAGTACATGATGGCACTCTCTTTTTTTTTATTATCTTTTATCTTTTGACTTGTTAGATCGATCGATCGATAGATTGATAGATAAATAGACAGACAGACAGGTATATATAAAACACACACACAGGTAGACAGATAGATAGATAGATGGGGAGAGAGAGAATTCAGACTTTTTTTTTTCTTTATTTATTACATTGATTTTTAGCGTTACCGAAGCCGTAACTAATGTTATCGAATCTGTGTCTATGTAAGTACTGGATATCTCCTTGTATGATGAAAAAAGAATATGAATGTTTCGGAGATATTTGGCGCAGTTCGATCAGAGTTGAGGATCATGGGTTAAGGTCAAAGTTCAGACTACGGCGTTATCGTGAATATCTGACCCAATTTAAATCATACCTGGAAAACCTGGAAAAATGTCATGCTGTGGCTGAGAAGGGTTAACCAGCCGTACAAGTCACAAAGGTAAGCTGTGTTTGCCATATCCTGGTGGGCGATGATAGTACCGTAGTGGAGGAAGTTAATCTTTGTTCACTAGTAAGGAGTGGAAGCTACTGAAGAGAGGCACTATCGCATGTATAAGGGTTATGCTGTGTGTGTGTGCTTACAGATTCCAAGGGGAGGCCATGTAAGTGAATGCCCGGTTGGTATCAGCTCAACTTTAATTCTACAAACGTGATAAGGATATGTGGCAAGGTAGGATGAAGAAACACTGAAAAACAAAGCACTATGGTACCAAGAGTAGAAATCGTTCCTAGATATGATGCTGACTCCTTCAGCACGATGACTTTTTTTTCTAGTTTATTCTTGCTGCTGCCCCAGACAATTATTTATTCATCTTAGAGCCCCTCGTAGTGACGGAATCAGCGGCTATCCCAACCCCTCCCGCTCGGCAAGTCTCTTGTAAGCTGAATAAAGTTATCCGGAGGCATCTAGAATGTTTTAAAATGCATTACCGTATTGAAAGGGTGAAGAGAAATAGCCATGCCTAGTTGCAAATGGAGTTCAGGCTGTTAATGTTGCAACTATACTATTTTTATTTTAACTTGACTTAAAATTGACGTCTTTCCATCCTGAATGCTGGGCTGTAGCAATAGATTAGTTCTGGACTATGGTGCCAGTCATGAAGGAGTGTTTTGAAAAGTATGTAGATGTGCAGTATTGTCTTTTTCTGCCACTGAGTGACGTGATTTTTTTTTTTTTTTTATGTATTCGACTCTGGGCAGAGGTTTCAGGGCCTATTTCCAAGTCCTAGTATTCCTCCTTGGGGCACAGTAGTCCTCCTATATCTCCACATGTCACCACTTCGGCGCTAACACCCACCATCCATATTGAATACATACTATGGCTGTCTCATACTGGACTGGTGTACTGGTATTAGCGGTGGTACTTTTATGGCATGTCGGCGGGTCTTCTGTTAGATCAGAAAAGTCTGCTTTTTATGAAATTCAAATCCTTAAGCTGTTCCCTGCCCCAGCCGGGATTCGAACCTGGGTCCATTAGGACTGCAGGCCGCCTCTCTTCCGATTCTGCCACCGCTATGAGAGGACGATAATCTGGGCCAAGTTAAAGTGAAAAGAGTATGGTGAAGAAGTATTATTGTTGCCACTAGTTTTATGGCCCATTTCTGTTGATAGCTTCTGCTGCTTTTGTATTTTCCTTGCCCTATTTCTGGATCCTACCCACCCCTGGGAAATTATGTGAAAATGTGCTATACGGAAGGTAATAAGACGATGTCAGCTTTATATCCGTAAGCATCTTGAGTGACATCGTAAGTGTGAGGGAAACAGCACTCAGCGTATTTACTAAGAGCATCATCGTAGCGTATCGGAGTATTTCCCTTTCCTGCCCTCACCGCTGGCCGAACACTTACTCACACCTCGCGCTGATTACGTCGTTAGTGTCACCGTACCTCACCGCCCACTGCACCAACCCTGCATCTCCCCCTTCCCCAACCCCTGCCTCACTACCAGCCTCCACCTCCAGCCCCACAACCCTTACCTGCCTACCCTATCCTGGCCTAGATTTCTGTGATATAAATGGACAGCAGCACAGCACAATATACTGTATATCGTTTTGCATTGGACACTGCTAGGATAATTGTTTTGGTATTTGGGTCAGTTATTGGCAGGGGGTAATATGCTGGAAACAAAGTATACTGTAACTTTATTATTATTATTATTATTATTATTATTATTATTTTTATGGTGGGGGCGACCGACTTGTTACTCTCGCCTTAGATTTCTAGACTGAGTAAAGGCTGGTCCTCTTGACTAATGACAAAACGGAGCAATTGTTAAGTGACTGGACTGATAGATGAAAAAAAAAAAAAGTTGAAAGGCTGCAACATTTCTCCTTTTTAAAGAAACTCGAACATAAGAAATCATGAATCAAGACATTTCAATGGAGGATGCCTGTAGCCCACAGGCCACCGGTAGCCCTCATAGCCACCTTCCCTCCCCACAGTTTAACGGGATCAACTTTTAACAAACTAGGATGTTAACAGTGAAAATTTTGGGATGCAACAAGAGTTTAACAGCTTTTATTAGAGGTACTGTACGTAAAAAGTCCTCGTTTTGGCATTTGACATACTCATGTCATCTGGCATGATATATTGTAGCAGTATCACTTATTGTACATCAGATGAAAGCTCTGAATCCACAATTACTATTACTAATGCACAAGTACATTGGATTAACCTAATATCGACCACGGACACTAATATACATGTAGCCTACTCCCATTTATTCAACAACCTCTCAAAGATGTCATTATTTCTAACATAAATTCTTATTTTCCACAAATACCAAAGAACAGTGGTTACTTTTGTCAGATCTAGATTCCCATAAACACAATAAAATGGAGAAGTAATAGCCTTTAATCATCAAATTGTTACGTCCCCACCCCACACTGCCAAAGGCTCCTACAGCAGTTGTACAGTACAGGAAGGACGTTGCCCAGTGAGTTGTTCTTCCTATGGTCAGCCTTTAGGTGTACAGCACACAAGATCAGCTGAGGCGAAAATAAACACTGGCTTCTTAAAGTCGCTGTATTTATTTTCACAAGTTCCAATGATATACCAAACTTCAGTAACTTTTCACTGTTTGCCAACAAAACTTCACTGCTTTCACAAGTACCGAAAATATAAAAACTTCACTGCACTACACTCAAACTGAACTGAAAATCGACTAAACTTCACTTAAACTGAACTGAAACCCAACTGAACTTCAAATAGTCCCTTCCCCATCCTTATATAAGCTTCCTATATTCTGGAGTTTTCTACGTTCCTCGAGAACAACAGTTGCCAACTCGGAGATATCCAAAACATGAACAGAGTTTTCTTACATTACATAACACTCTAAATCATTTACCATATAAACTTAAATTACATAATTTAACGAACAATCACGTAAATAAACATTATTGAGAAAAAGAGCACAAAAATTAATGCATAACTTACGAAATAATTACACTCACAAACAGCAGGCAAACTGGCAACTCTGATCGTACCAGAACCTACAGTAAATATCGGAAAACGTCGAGAAAAATCTCGACTACCTAACTGGCAAATCTCGCTTCTTAAAATCATACATGGTATTGAAATAAGGTCCAGAAGTTCGAGACTAATAGACATGACGAATGACCTTATTTACATACCAGTAGATTATTTCTTCGTCAAACCAAACACACAAAAAGAATGTCAAACATAACTGTTTTGTCATTGGCTGCAATTAATTCATTATATTCAGTCTACATCTGAATCTGAATCATTGCTGTCGAGTGTGTATAGTACTGATGATGGTTCATCGAATTCCTTATCATCTGACTGATTTCTCACCATCCGACTCTGAATCTGTCATCCTACTATTGATGTCCGACAGTGATTGGAGCAATGCCTTCCCCACAAACCATAAAGTCTCCATTTTCCCACTGAACATGGTCCACCCGTGCCCTGCACACGGATCTGGTCGTGGAATGTGAGACTGTTTCCATATGCTGACTTGGTATTTCACCCGATTCAGTTGTTTCTAAAGACTTGCCATGCAGGGAGGTACTGTGGACATGTCGACGTTTCTGGTTGAGTTGCACCATTTGCAGCAACACACAGCTGATTGATTTGCTGATGACGAAGCTCGTTCACATTCTTAATCATCTATCCACCATGCATGTTGCATATAAAGGTTTCTACGTTATCCATTAGTTCTTGTGGGACGGTCAACATTGATCCTAATGTCGCAAAGACAGGGACATACGAGTATATAGGCATTTTCAATAGCATCTTGCCGATGCCTCTGAAAGCACTTGTCACACCCACTGAATGAATGCAGAGAAAGGAAGGGATTACAGTGTTCTGGTGTGTAGCTCGTGCTGATTTCTGAGATGTTCAGGAGTCTTTTCTTGCTTCTATGTCCAGTTTTGAAGTAGATCAAGTTGGTCTCCTTGTGGGCATAGTACATCGATATATAGAATACATCAGTATCACTTTTCACAACAACATTCTTCATCTCTTTGCTCCTGGCATGTTCATAGTAGAGTATTATCCTCGAGTCAGTTTCTTCCTCTGTAGAGGTCAAGGTATCTATCTTCTTTGAATTGGTTTTGAGGCCATTTGGTGAAGTGAGAAGATAGGCCTCTCCTTTACAGACAATCACAGCCTGATGACCAACCAACTTCAGGGCAAAGTCATCAGTACTCCGGAGGTTCTGTAGCATCACAATCAGCCGTACTTTATTGTCATTATTGGTCAAGAACCTCTTCTAATCCATTGGTTTTTGCTGATGGCCCTTTCACAATTAACTTCTCTCCTACACCTCTTCTCTTCCCCTCCGTGGCCTTTACTGACATTGTGTGGTATTGGTCGGCACTGAACACAACGTCACCATCTTTGGACACTGTGTCGAACTACTTGTTAATTTGCCCAGAGCTGGTTAGCAAGTCTTTCAAACAGTGAAATATTGCATTTCCATCATACACTGTCAGTGTTTCTGTATAGTTGGCAGCCGGGCATCATTCATTTAAATATGAGTTATCTAAGTTATCAGTACATTAGGAACAGTTGATTAGCATCCTAAATAAAGACAGTGTGACAGAATGAATATGCATATACCCAAAGAACAATATGTTTAAACACTGAAAATTTTGAGAGGTTGTTGAATAAATGGGGGTACATGTATATTAGTGTCCATAGTCAATATTAAGTTAATTCAATTTACTTGTACATTAGTAATAGTGATTGTGGAGACTCAAAGCTTTGATTTGATATACAATATGTGATATTGCTACAATATATCATGCCAGAATTGACATTACATGACTTGAGTGTGTCAAGCACCAAAATCCTTTTCACGACGAACGTACGGTAACTCTAATGAAGGTTGTTAAACGCTTGTTGCATCTCAAAATTTTTACTGTTAACATCCTCGTTTGTTATAAGGACAAGTATAAGGGTCAGAAAAAGTTGGTCTTGTTAAACTGTGGGGAGTTGGCTATGGGTAGCTACCAGTAGCCTGTGGGCTGCTGGTCACACTGTGTTTGGGTTGGATATTATTTAGTGGAGGGTTACTCGGACCACAGGACCTGATCTGAGCAAGAGGAGCCTTTGACGTTGACAGGCTTGTGTTAGGGAGAAAGTTTTGTGATATATACCAAGTAGATTATTACAGGGGTTGTGAATAACGCTGGTTGGCCCAGCAGGCATAAGAAGAGTTTGCTGTGCCTAAGTGACACTAGCCGGGTTACCTCAAAAGCCAGTAGCGATGACAGTCAGGGAGTGTGAACAGTGTGAACTAGTTGTGTTCTGCTCTAGCATCACTGACTGGACCTTTGCTGGGATGGCAGTGATGCGGGCGGGACTGGTGAGTGTGGGTGGGTATTATCCACCGTCACCAATTGCCATGAAGTCGAAAGAAGGTGGAGATAAAGATTCTTCGTTCCTCAAATCTTAAACCTATAGTGGGTCTCTGTCTTAATGTCCCACTTTACAGTCGATAGACGCAAGTCTGCTTTAACTCACCATCTTTCAACTAAAAATCATGGAGTGCCCCCGTAAAAAGTAAGGCAGTGTTGGGTACGCCTTTTCATGGTTCAATGCTCAGTGTTGTCGGATGCAAGAAGGGATGATCGAGTTCGATCTTCCGCCCATATCAAAAACATTAACACATGAGATACAGCTTTTACAAAACCAGCTACTTCTGATCCTTTCCTAGCGTTTACAGAAACTCATCCCTAGAGCGTGAAATATTTCATCCAGATGAAGTTGACGAGGGTTGTGGTTATATTACTAGCTGAAGCTGATACGATGACAGTTGCTGTGGTTCAAGTAGTTGAGTTGATGTAGATGACCTTGATGAGTCTTCTGGCCATAAATCATGATTGGGATCTCCTTCCACCAAGGGAGTGAGGAAAGAATACTTCCCCACTATCCCTGCTTGTTGTAAGAGACGACTGAAAGGGGTCTATTTGTCCCCATTTTTTCTCTCTTTGCTGTGCTCTTGTACTCTTCTGTCCCACCTCTCTTCTAAATAGATCGTTGTTTTTTCCGACCTTTGTTTTCCCTCTACTTCTATCAGGTTAGACATTTGGTTTCAGGACATGGATAGTTTAACCCCCTCTGCCGACAACTTAACACCTCTGACATCCCCCATTGCCGACCGATTTTCGATTTTTTTTTTTGCCTAAATAGATTAGTTTTGATGCAAAACTCATAAAAACACCCAGATTGGTCGATTTTGGAAGGTCAATTTTGGGCCCCATCATGACCGCGCCTATCTGGTGAAATACGGGAGTAAACCACGTAGACTTTCTTCTTTCCTTAGGTGACCAGGTAGCTTGTCTTTGGTGTTTGACCATGGTATACTGAAGTATATGCCCTGGTGATGCTCCTAACGCGTCCTAGGAGCATATGGCCACTGTTCTCGTGCATAGTGATACGTGATTTTTTTTTTTTTTTTTAAATATAATACGGGGTCAAAGTTGACCTGATGCAGGGCCAGTGCGCGTGAGCGGTAGGCACTCTTGGTGACTCATAGTGGCCTCCCATGACGCGTCACGCGCCACATTCAAAACAACGCCTGGAAAATATTTCCAGCCTCTCTCAATATTTCAATTTTTGCCGATTATTTTTATACGCGGTCAAAGTTGACCTGATGCAGGGACAGTGCGCGTGCGCGGTGCACAGTATGGGTGACTCATAGTGGTCTCCCACGGCGCGCCACATTCCAAACTTAACGCTTAGTAAATATTTCCAGCGTCTCTCAGTATTTCAATTTTGGGCGATTTTCTGAATCCTAGGCCGTTTATGAATGGCTCAGGCACTGCCCGCGGCAAAGGGCTTGGCCGTTTATAAACGGCTCAGGTAGAGGGAGGGTTAAGGACCTCCCATTGATAATGACTCTTTCTGTTTTCCTCCCTGTGCTTTAACGCCAAACTGTTTCATCACCAAGCCGCTTCATCGCCAAGACTACTTCAACGCCAACCTTAGTGCCATATAGCCAATTTATGGCTTGGTGCTAGTTCTTCATTATTCCTTCCTTCCTTTGCGCCAGCTTCCATTCACAACGAAGCTCAGTGTCCGTTTTCTCGGTTACCTAGGACAGAAGAGCTGGAAGAAGATGCCTTTCGATGTATTTTTGTCAGTTGACGGATGGTAGTCAAACGGACAGCATGATGGACGAAGATAAGCAGATGCCACATGGTGTTCATCCCTGTCGGGTAAGGTACTGATAAGGTTGGCACTCACCCACGATCCGGCTGCCAGAACCAGACTCCCTTCTGACACCGTCACTTACAGCCTCTCGGTCCGTTGTGAGACCCTCCTCAGCTCACTGGGATTTTTTCCATATACCCCATCCAGCTGTCATGCTTTCAGCTACACAGTGGTTGCCGGTGAGAGATGTATTTAATTTTCGCAGTCGTTACACCATTGATAATACCATAGCCAAAACGTCGCAGTGATACAGCTGGAAGAGTGCAGATCAAATGTCGGTTGAACTAAGCTAATTTTATTTTCCGCAGCTTAATATTATATAATTAAACTAACCTGAACTCTTGTACCCATATGCTTAACTGTACGGAACTTATGAAAGTATGGGATGTTATCAAAAGAGAGAAGGGATGATGTATGTCTTTTCACGGATGAAAGAATAATTAGTGTATTTTTAAGCTGAAAAAAATAACATTAGGGTAGGAATGAGGGGGGCCGGGGCAGGGAGGAAAACCATGGGAGGGAATGAGAGAGTGAGAGAAAACTCCTTGAGAGTGGAATGGAGAGAGGAGGAGAGGACGGCAAAAATTTGGAAGGGAGGGAGGGAGGGACCTAAGACTAAGGGGGAGAGAAAAACTGAAGAGAAATAACGAAGAAGGGGGGCCGGGTGACAGTATACACCCCATGCCAGGGTAAAATTTATTACGGAAAATGAGAAGCTCTGCGAAAAAATTCATTATATTCACGATGCATCAAAAACACACCTTCCATGTCTCCACTTCCTCTATCTCTTCTCTGTTTCTCTACTCCATCATCTCTCCAATCCATCTCTCCACTGTCTCTGCACTTTCTTCTCTCCACTGTCTCACCAGTACACACCATCTCTCCATTGTCTCCTCACTGCTCCAGCTCCATCTCTCGACTTTCGCTTCACCTCTCCACTGTCTTTCCACTCTCTCCATCTCTACCTTCTCTCCTACCTCTCCACTTCTCAATTACCTCCATCTCTCCACAGCCTCTCCACGCTTTCATCTCTCCACCTCCCTATCTCTCTCTGGTGGACAGTTTCTAAGAATCATCTCCACAGTAGAAATACCTCTCTCTCTTTTTCTCACTTCATTGTTTTCCTCTCTCTCTCTCTCTCTCTCTCTCTCTCTCTCT